>OW388291.1:30976655-31203764 GCA_936450465.1 Gibbula magus
CAATTGACCACTAATACACTATCATCTATGAGCTATTTACCCCACTTTCACTTGGTAGATCATTTTTTGTATGAAGTTAATGAAGTCAGGTGCCATTAACTTTCATACCAGATTTGATTGGTCATTGTCAAGTCAGTTTTTTAGCTTTGTTCCAGTAATGATTTTGGATGGCGAATGGCAAAGGAACGCGCCTAAGATACTGAGATCTTAGTAATTCTCAACCTTAACATAAATTTTTCTTCACAAAACACTTCAAACTGACAAACATTACCATTAACATAAACTTAAATGTAAATTCATAAACACAAATTATATAAACTTATTCAAAATCATCATAGTAAGATGATCATACACAAATTAAAATAAAGTATGATGGATATAAATTTAGTATTCAAGTAACGCTATTTGAGCCACGAACATAGTTTCACCTAAAACAACCTGAAGCTAAACCTCTGATTATGACAAGGGTTATTGTGTCTCAGGGCCTGTATCTTGAAATTAGACACTTAATCCTGTACACAGCTAAACTGCTTCAAGCTCAGATTGTAATTAACCCCTTTGGTGATATCTGATATAGAAGGATAATCATATCAGTCATCAGTATAGAAATACCACTGAACTATAATGTAGGTAGATCATTTGAATCAGTAAACATGGTTATAATATACCCTATCTATCTTGAAAACAGTGATTCCTGGTTTAAAGAAAACATACTTTAAATTTTTTTACATCAAGATTAAATTATTTCTTATGTGGAATTGGAGGGAATGATTGTCACGTGGCCACAATATATCTTCAGAAAATAAACTGAGAACTTGATGAAAATTACAGTTTTGTTTTTTTTTAGACTTCAATCTTCAACAGATTTAATTTAAATGTACAAAAAAATTAATGAAAAATCTGTTATTGGAAGAAGTGATATTAACATTTCAAATTGAGGTTATTAGTAAAACACTTCTTATGTAAAACAAAAGTTGGAAAAAAGGTACTTTGTCAACAGTTTCTTTTAAGACAAATAATTAACATATATGTGTAGATGTATGGATTCATTGTCTGGAAAACAAATTAATAAGTCTTCACCACTAAAATGACAATTTCTCCTGCTGCTAACATTAAATCAAGTCAGACACATTTACTAGTTTTTATCATTTGGTTAGAAGGTTCTTCATTTATCATAATTAGGATTAGTATCACGACGACATTGAAGGTCAAGGTCACCAAAGTAGACAATTGTCTCTGCAATCCACTAAATATGGAGAGCAAATCATGTAACGTCTACCCTTAAATGTTTTCTGATGCACACTGCAGTATAAATATAGAACGTAATTTCCATTCATTTTGCGCCTATCACATACACTATTTTTAATAATTATTTTTATATTGGGGTTTAATGGGTTCACAACTACCCCGGTACACTATTTAAACATAGTTGTTTTTGGCTTCAGCAAACCATGAATCAAAGTGTATTCTTGGTTTGTACATCTTCCCATCGAGATCTCTCCACTTTTTACATTGCCTTCAACCTAGCCAGAGGTGGTGAAACAAATCAGCGACACCTATTGTGATCACGAGTTACGTCCTTTACCATCTGTTAACATACAGCCAGTGAAATCGCCATTTACATTCGGAACCAAATCAAAATGAGCGACGATCGACAGTCACAGAGGCAATACAACTGTCTTCTGATTGGCTTATCCGATTAGCCTGCAGTACGTTAAAATCTTACCACTGAAAATGCGAGGGTTGAGGTCAAGGGCGGAAGGAGAAGATATGGAAATTTTTTTGTAAGCCTGTGACTTTGTGAAGATGGGAAAAAATTCATTTAAATTATTTTTTTTCATTTTTACACACGTTGAGACTTTTTAAAAAATTTGTGGTTGCTTTTGTTTGTTACATTCTTAGTTCTGAACTGACGAAAAATAAACCGAAGCAAGTGTTCAGTACCATATTATATAGTTATTTACTGACCCAAAGCTCAAGTGAAACATTTATCCCCTTATCACATATTTCTTTCATGTTTTATAACAACTGGAGCACAGTGGTGTAGTGGTTAGCATGCTGGCCACTTACGGCGGAAGCCCGGGTTCGAATAATAGTAGAGAAATCTTGGTCTCCTAATCTGTTGTGCCCCTGGGTAAGTCCAACCAGCTGTACCTTTACACGGGAGTTACGGACCTATATGAGCGCTTTGGAACTTAATAGCTGCACCAAAAGTACAGTTCCTTCAGTGTGATAATGTACCGCCAGTGAGCAGTGCTTGCATTGGACATAAGGTGTTAAAGTGTATACCCCCACTACCACTAAGAGAAAGAAGTACCATATTTCCTCTGGTAAATTCCAAGTCTTTTAGTAAGTGCCAGTCGGTTTTCAGTACCAAACCTAAAGCAACTCCTACAAAAAATGTTATCATCAAATGACTACTATAACTGCAAGACCATTGACAGTTTTGCTTGTGACGTTCAAATTTGCTGTGATGTGTAAGTTGAAGTAAGCCTAGTGTTGAAATTGTGTTTAAGGTATCTCTTGATTATAAATCATCTTTGAGAAATAAGTAAAATGAATAAATTCTGAAAATTGTGCCATTTTTTTGCAAATAATAAACTACAATTTAACATCTACAGGCTCAGTCTGGAATAAAGTATTTTTCACAGTTGAAATTCAAATCAATTGATAATCAAATACACACAATATTAATGTGTAGAACAGTATACATAAATTTTCATTGGGGTCACCTGGTCAAAGGGAGGTAATTCATAATAATGTAATGATGATATATATATAAATTGATAATGGATTAGCTCCCTTAAAGAGCCATAAAGGATGTAAGTGTTTCAAATACAAAATTATTTGTGGAACATATACTTATTACATCAATCGCCAGAGAAATCTTTTATCTACAACATGACATGTGATAAATTATTTTCATATCACGACAATATAATGAAATTTGGTTTCAAAGAGATGTATCCCCCTTCAACTAGCGCGAGTTTAGGGTATCTTATGTCATATAAAAAGAATTGCCTTTATTACATAAAACGTACACAACAAGCGTTTACAAAGCGTGAAGGCTCGTCTTTATAGCGCATGTTGCCATAGCAACGTACGTGATGCACATGCTTCTCTTGCAAGTGAGGCTACCCTTGTCATACAGTACTGAATGTGATGACTTCTTTGTAAACAATGTTTCTAAATGTCCTGAGAATATACCAATTATTGCCTCTTTAATGTACTTTTTATTGAGATAAGACCAAATTATGACAAATATATTTTCATTGATTCAACAAATTCAAACAAAATACCTAGTTGGTTAAAACATTTATTAATATCTGTAGAAAATACATAATTAAATGAAGTGGTAGATAAATAATCGCCAATATTTATATAGTTCGGTTTCTTTCATTGCTCATAAACTTTGTTTTTCTTTCGTGTCTGTGTATACAGTGTGTGAGCTAGACCACATGCTTTGCGCTTGAAAATAATAGACTTGATCTATATTTAGACTGGAAAACACCTTTACTAATTTGTGCAATTTCTCTGCTTATTTTGGGTCGGAAAAATCGGTGAAAAAGTAAGTGTATATAAATTTCACGGAGACAGATTTTTGGCAATTTTCCGATATGTTCATCAACATCCCTGATGGCTCTTTAAACGGACACTCAGTATGTTATTGTAATATAGGTCAAAAGTTACCAAGGGTGTTATATTATCAAGAAGTAAAGACTGTTGTTGAAAATTACCCTTGTAGTGCCATACCGTAGTATAGTAAAGTTACATTATTAAAATGTTTAGTCTTGATTATGATTGAAAACAATGTTCAGCGACTGGTGCGTGTCAATTTTTCAAACGTAATTTTGAAAAGTTATATGTACAAGACAAAGAGACAGATATTGGTTAGTACTGTTCAATGGAACACATAACTGCTATACTTGTAAATGCGGCCCATGAATTCGGCTTCTCATCGTGTATTAAGCCGCTGCTCGAGTTTAATGGAAAGCAAGTTATATTGTCAAATATTTGGCGTTAGGGGATATATACAAGTCGAGTGAGATGATTTGGACGTAAATCAGGATCAAATATGTATCAAATCTAAATAAAATTTCATGAAGAACACGTAGTGTCCCTTTAATCCAAGTCAAGCCAGATTTGCAACTGTCCCCCTTTGAACTAATCCACAATTGGCTGGATGGGAGAATGGCAATCATTTGGAAAAATACCTACCAGTGTTAGAAATAGCTGCCCGTCTGTCAGGCATATGTCATTTTCAGATGCAAAAGTAGCCAGCAAGCTCTTCTGACTTGTGTGATTTTCGATAAATGAAGTGTGTATTGATAAACTGCAGGGCCTGTTTAATTTTTAGAAGGTCTTGTAAATTTTTCAAACTAAAAACCCTAATTGCCACAAGAGACCAAAAAGTATTTCAAACACAGCTTCTTACACTATAGTTGCTATCTTCTTTACTAATCTTACTTTTTACTTTTCTTACTTTATTTTCCCCATATAGCTTGAAGGGAATGTAGCCGCTAGTATTTGTTTATTTTTGAGAGTATTTCCCAAAGTTTGAGCTTTCTAGCACAAGTGAAGTTTTATCAACACCATTGGACTAAACATCTAGAAACCAATGTGTAAAACAAGATATCCCTCCTCAGTTCCATGCATTCTCTCAATCCACTGTCTATCATAACCTCTGTTACAGTTGCTTTAAAATAATCATGATTGGTTGCATTCAAAGTTAGTTGTTAAGATCAGTATGTGCCAATGATAACATATAATGTTAATTTTAGAAATAGAAACATTGGATAAAAGTTTTATTGTTTAATGTGTGATCCTTGATGTATGGTTATTGAAGTTTTTTAAACAATTGACAACAAACATGATGACGATAAAGAAGACCTAAAAAACTGAAAAAAAAGTTCATTTGGATCATTTATATTTATATCAGACAAAGTACATGTTTATAAGAAAGACCTTTTATAGTCAAAGGCTAAGACATGATTTTATTGGATAGAAAGTAGGGTATATTATTGCAGTTAGGGGATTTTGCTAGAATCGTGAAAAATTTACCACAAAAAGTGACCTGAGTTATCTCCAATTCCCTTCAAGCAGCCATTTTAAAGTGTTAACATTAAAATGGCTGCTCAAAGGTAGTTCAAGTGATCAGACCGATGTAGCGATACCTAACCACTCAAAGTAGAGTTTTGAATATAATGATCAGTCTGATTAAAATCGACGGTTTTCCGTGGAATAAGAATTGCAAAATAGTGCATCTACCGGGATACGAACTCAGTCGTAGGTTCAACGCCAAACCGTCTGAATACAGCCCGTAGACTCGCGTGTTCGAGCGCAATTCAGGCAGCCAATCAAAAGATGCCCTTCAAATGCTTTCGGTGCGAGAAGCTAGGGGCAGATAACTCCAAACAGCTATCCTTTTGTCTGTTCCGAATGCTTTCAAAACAGCGACCGTTTAAATACTACGATGTGATTGGTCAGCTATTTGACTGGGCTTTGGCTGCGCTAAACTGGTTCGGAACACACGCCTATACGGGATGTTCTCAGACCTTGTGGCGAGGAATCTACAGAACCTGTTCGTATCCCGGTAGATATATTATTTTGCAAATTTTATTCATCGGAACAAGGTCGATTTTAATCAGACTGATATAATGAACATCTTGCTGTCTGAACTCTCAAATTTGCAAGAGACCTACAAATATATATCTCACACTGAAGAGTTTCACACCACGTCGCTTTATAGGTCACACCATTTCCTTTCAATGCGGATAACTGTTTTCTATAGATATGGCTTAACAGGTCATGTAATGAGATGTTTTACCCTTTAACATAACGATATATTGTATAAACTTCAATAATAAATAGCAAATTTGAGGAAACATAATTTCCACAAAACATGCTACAGCTCCTTTAAGCGGCTGTCACAACCCGTCGTACGTGCAGCTGCGTGCTGTCTACTGACAAAAACGTGGGGTAAATTGGGGAATTGGTGCGTCCTCGGTACCGACGCCGTACCGATTTTGGACAAATTTGGAGCACGCAGACTCGTCGTAGAACTTTAAGTGCATGCAGAACTTTCGCTGCGTGCAGTCTACGAACAGGCTGCGAATTTTCCTCCGTACGATCGACGTGCGTGCCCTGTACGACAACCGCACGCACAACGCACCAACATCATGCGTTTTTTTCAAGCTTACCCACTCACATTATCTCTACGAACGACGCACGTTCCACGTGCGTACAACGTGCGTTGTACGTGCGTAGTTCGTGCTTACTCGGCAGGTCCAAAGTTTAACTATCAAATAATTAAAGAAAACTCACGTCGATCGTACCGAGTAAGCACGGACAACGTACCGAGTAAACACGTACAACGCACGTTTTGAGCACCTTTTTTAGGATATATAAAGCCGAGCCGACGGACGATTGCCATCATTTGAAGAGAACATGCAGCCAAAGAAGTCGCAAAGAAAGTGCTCCTCATCTGCAGCTAAAAAGGCAGAACTCCTGTGCTGCCATCTGAAGTTGCTCTTGCAGCATCAGGACCCGGAGCGGTGGAATGGGCATCTTGTGGCGCCAGCACATGTGACAATGTGTACCAAGCACCTGTCAATCGGGCGGGAAAAACCTCATTGCACTCGCACGCACTTACAACGTGCGTGGTGTAAGGACACTGTACGTGAGACGCACGGCCCCCGTACGACAATGTGACAATCGCACATCACACGCACGTTGTACGCACGCCACACGCACGTACCACGTGCGCATCGTACGATGCACGCAGCTCCTCACTGCCAGACGTGTCAACGGGCCACGTACGTTTGACGTGCTTACAACGTGCGTGTGACGTGCGTTGGCAAACTCCCTCTCTGTTCTTGATAAATCAACCCTATGTTTTCAGAAAAACGTAGCGACCGTGGCCTTCCCAAAAAACGTACAAACAAATTGCACGCACGATGGGTTGTGACAGGGGCTTTAAAGAGATGATGAAAGTTTTCACAGAAAGTAGCTCAATGATCAAAAGTGTTTCAGATCCAATTTATTTTGCCTACTAAAGATTGTTTCAGTGGAACATCATTTATAAACTAGATTAGCGTTTGCGGGACACCGCAAAAGCAGAGCAGCTCCGAAACTTAGGGTCTCGCCTTTCCCTGTTCCGCCTTCTCGTCAGCATCAATAAAATGGGAATTCTTTTTAACAAAAATTTGTTCATTATTCGAGTTATTACTAATCCTCACTGGGGTCACTTTTCACAAGTTTTTTATTAAAACCTATTTCTTCTTTCAAAATTTGATCAAAGGATTAAAGTGGCCTTAACCAATATCTCTCGAAAACGTTTTCAAATCTTGGTCTTTCTCCATAGTTCAAATATACCAAATAAGAGCCTAATAGCACAAAAAAGTTTGAAGTTATCATGTTTACAAGGATTTTATTTTAGCAACTTCAGAACTTGTGACCTTGACCTTTGACCTTGAATATGAACATGTCAAAATAATTCCCCAGGGTTATGGATATGAGGTGTTGATACCTCTTTGGAAAGAAGTTATTTAGTGATTTCAGAACTGGTGACAAAGACCCTATCTCGTGACCTTGACCTTTAAAATTCAAGGTCACACAATCAGTGATCGCTTTTCATGGTGTTTCAAAATCTTGTAATGATTCAAAATGTTAATAGTTGAAATAAGACATTTTCGCAAAAGCATGCTTAAGTTGTGACCTTGCTATGACCTTGACCTTTGACGGATGTTAGCGAAAACCTTTTCAAATCTTGGCCTTTCTCCATAGTTGATATACACCAAAGAAGAGCCTGATAGCACAAATATTTTTCAAGTTATCGTGTTTACAAGAATTTTTTTTAGAGATTTCAGAACTCGTGACCTTGACCTTTGACCTTGAATGTGAACATGTCAAAAAAATTCCCCAGGGGCATAAGTAAGAAGTTATGTATATGAGTTCTAAAAACCTTCTAGGAAAAAAGTTATAGCCAATACAAAACGCGCGGGCGGCGGCGGTGGCGATGGAAACTGCGCAAAAACTGATAGCAGCTCCGACTTAGTCGGAGCTGCTAATAATTGTTCATGGTGTTATTGTTGGCAGCTGTTGAAAAAAAAGCAGACTGTTTTTCTGGCTATTCTTATGGGCTTCAAATGGAATAGAATGGGTAATAAAGAAATTATTACACTTTTATGAAAGTTGTAAAAGTTTGTGAATGAAGATGCTGTTTTGAGAAACCTAGTTTAGGGTTGAACAGAGAACAATTTTGTCCAAACCAAACCTGAACCTAAAGTAGTTTCATCAAATAGAATTTGACTCACATTTGGTTAGAAACCATGCAACACTTGACATTAACTCAATGCATGATCAAATATATTTGTAATTTTCAAGTAATGCTTGAAAAACATACCTTTGGCGACTTTCCGCACCATTATGGCAGTCTTTTGTTCTTTGGCAAAAAAGTTGTGAAAAACTGCAACAAAAATGTATTCTTTATTACATATTCAATCAGTTTGTGGCTTACAACATTTGCAGAACATTTGAAGTTCTACTGCATGATTTATCAAGAACATCATGAACATTAGATTAAACTCTTACAGCAACATCATTTTTTAAGAAAAATAAATGATTCAAACATGAATGCACACAAATTAAATTCGAACCAACCTGCAGAGGTTGCAGATTCTTTGAAGGGATCCTCCTTGGGGTACATATAGCATAAAAATCCTAATTTTTAACTTGATGACAGGTTGTAACTTAATTTTTAAAAATAACAGTAAAAATAAGTTCAAAAAACACAAAATAAGTGTTTTCCGAACGTGTGACCACCCTGTGTAGAGCCCCATCCCAGTGCAAACCAAGGGATGTAACTCTAATCTCGCCACTTATCAATCTAACCAAGTCAGACAGAATAAGGGGAGGTGGGTGGCCGTACCCCAAGGAGGATCCCTTCAAAGAATCTGCAACCTCTGCAGGTTGGTTCGATTCTTTTTCAGAAGGGATCCTCCTTGGGGTACATATAGCATAAGGCAGACTCCCAAAGAAGACTTAGGATGTGGATTCTGTCTGTACACTAAATATCCCTTAAAAGTGCTCTACTCAATCCAATAAAGGTGTCACACTTACCAGATCACGTGACCTCCCGCGCCGAGGGCTGAGGATGGGTGATCCCTTGGGGACTAACCAATCGGCTTAATCCGCCTGATTACCGTTATGTAGGCCAAATACCCCCCCCCCCCCTCTTTTTTTCAAAAGACTATTGGGGATCAATAGGAGTAGGTATTTACCCGCTAGGCAGTGCCACCGGGACACCTGCTGCGGGGGATAAAAATGCCCGTCAAACAGTGCAACTGGTTAGGATGAACAACTAGGTTAGTTTATTAGTCTTCTTAGAAAACTGAACTGAACCAAACTGAACAATAACTCGAAAGCTCAATCAGCTAGAGAGTTTCAACTCTGCCCACCTGAGAGAACCGACTGACCAAACCGAGCGCGCTCCCTAGAGTGCCTATCTAGTTGGTAGTGTCGAATGAACGTGCTCGGCCGGCTCCAGATAGCGGCGGAGCAGATCTCTTCGATGGGCAGAGCCGCCGCGAACGCCTTAGACGTCGCAACCGCTCTAACCGAGTGAGCTTTCAACTGACCTGGGGCTTCTAAGCCCTTGTGAACGTAGCCCATGACAATCGCAGACACTATCCACCTGGATATTGACTGCTTAGATGCCGGCAAACCAGGCTTGGTGCCTCCGTAACAGCAGAAAAGTTGCTGGTCCTTACGGATAGCCCTGGTGCGCTTGATATAGACCTTGAGAACCCTGCGCACATCCAAAATGTGAGCATGGTTCCCCATAGACCCCGAAGAGGCCGGCTGCATAAGAGTCGGCAGTTCGATAGGAGCCGTCACATGGAACGAATGGTCGACCTTGGGACGATAGCTGTCGGGCAGCCTGATACTGACTCTGTCTTTGTGAAAGACAGTCAGTTCGGGATCAGCAGACATCGCATGGATATCGCCTACCCGCCTGCCCGACGCCAATGCCACCAAAAAAGCGGTCTTCCACGTCAAAAGCTGCAATGACAGTGCGTTCAAATCTTTGAACCCCGGACCTGAGAGCCAATCCAACACAATTGAAAGGTCCCAAGTGGGGCTGATACGCCGGAGAACCGGACGTATCCTGTCCACACCTGCTAAGAAACGCTGTACCAGTGGATGCGATCCCAAAAGAGCACCGTCCACCGGTATGTGGAAAGCAGAAATAGCCGTAGAGTATCCCCTGACGGTCGATGCGGCTAAACCAGCATCTAACCTGGACTGGAGGAACTCCAAAACAGCGACTAGATCTGTAGAAAAGGGATCGAGAAGCCCTCTATCGCCACACCAGCGCGCATAACAGGCCCATCGATCTTCATATTGAAGGTTTGTCGAATCCCTCCTCGAAGCCAGTATTGTGTCTGCAACTCGTGCAGGAATACCGCTCTCCTGGAGGCGATTCCGGACAGTGGCCAAGCCACCCACTGAATCCTGGGATTCGGGTGCGGTGCCCCTTCCTGAAATAGTATGTCTCGTCTCGAGGGTAACAGTACAGGAGGCTGTACGAGAAACCTGAGAACGGACGGGAACCAACTCTGAGCCGTCCAAAGTGGTGCCACTAGCACTAGGAGGCGAGCTGGTTGATTGGTCAACTGAGAAAGAACCCTGGGGATCAGAGGAACTGGAGGGAACGCCCACAGCACTCTGCCCGACCAGTCGATCGCGAAGGCGTCTCTGGCTAGAGCCCTTGGATCTGGTATTCTTGAGCAGAACACAGGTATCTGATTCGTCATCCCTGACGCAAACAGATCCACCTGGAACGACCCGAACAACAGGGAGATAGTTCCGAATATCCCCCGGTCGAGCATCCACTCGTGAGGTGTTAGGATGCGCCGAGACAAGGCGTCCGCACGGACGTTGTCCACTCCCGGGAGATAAACAGGAACCACCTGAATGCTGAACTGGTCGCACCACAGTAGGAACTGCCACGACTCCTGAAGGAGAGATGGAGACACTGTGCCGCCCTGTTTCAGAATGTACGACAGGGCTGTCTGGTTGTCCATTTCTAGACGAACCACAAGCCCCTCGATCCGCTCCTTGAAGCACTCGAACACACGTCGAGCTGCTCTGAGCTCTAGCACGTTGATGTGCAATTTCGACTCCTCCTGAGACCAAAGGCCCGAGGCTGTCAGGTCTTCCAGGACACCCCCCCAGCCTGATAGGGAGGCGTCTGTCTGGACGGTGACCGAAGGCGTTGGAAGCTCTAGCGGTAGACCCTTGAGAAGGTTGCTCTCGGAAACCCACCACCGAAGGTGCTCTAGCACCCAAACCGGTGTGGTTAGAACCTTCTCGAAGCTGTCCGAGTGTGACCACATTCGTGCCAGCGCTTGCTGAACCGGTCTCATACTCAAGCGAGCTCTCCAAACCACGTCCACTGTCGACGCCATGTGCCCCAGCAACTGAAGCCAAGTCCTGGCCGTGTGGGTGGGCGACTGAAGGAACAAGTGGACTGCCCCGATCACTCTGGACACCCTGTCCGGGGCCAGGGATACAGAACCGGAGGCCGTATCGAACCTTGCGCCCAGAAACACCAGGTCCTGCCTGGGGGCGATGTCTGACTTCTTCAGGTTGATGATCCAACCCAGCTTGAGCAAGATGTCTAACACCTGCTGGGTGGCCTCCTGATTCAGTTCTCGAGACAAGGCTCTTATCAGCCAATCGTCCAGGTACGGATGACAACACGTGCCCCGTGACCTGGCGGCCTGTGCCGGTACCAACATCAGTTTGGTAAACACCCTCGGCGCAGTTGAAATGCCGAAGGGAAGTACCCGGAACTGGTAACACGTCCCGTCGAAAGAGAACCGAAGAAACTCCTTGAACTCGGGGTGCATTGGAACATGGAGATAAGCATCTTTGAGATCTATTGACGACAGCCAATCTCCCGTCTCTACTGACGCTATGACCGATCTCAAGGTTTCCATCTTGAACGTTGGAACCTGTAGACTGCGATTCAAATATTTCAGATTGAGAATCGGTCTGAACCCTCCGTCCTTCTTGGGCACCAGGAAGTAGGTCGAGTAATAACCGCTCTCTTCCTGACCCTTCGGAACTACCTCGATGGCTGCTTTGTCTATTAAAGCTTGCACCTCGGCACGAAGGACTTCCGCCTTCTCGGGCAACTCGGGCACCTTCGTGTGCCGTATCCCGGAGAAAGTCGGTGGGTCGTACTTCCAAAGTGGTAAGTGGCCCTCCCTGAGTGTGGACAGGACCCAGGTATTCGAGGTGACTTTCTCCCACTCTGAGACGAAGTGAGATAGTCTGCCCCCCACTGGAAGATCTTTGGAAAGACAGTGTACCCCCGTCTCCGGCAGCATTCGAGCTGCTGGACTTTTGGGTGGTAACACGGGCTTCGGAGAACCTAGGTTTGCTTGTTTTGCCTGCCTCGGTTCCGAAAATTCCGCTGGCCCTTTTGGCCCCCACGGAAGTGCCCTTTCTTTCCCTTCCCCTTGAATCTCTTCTTGTTGCCCATAGGGCCATTCCAAGAAGCTTGACCCGAACCCCCCGGCGTGGGGTATAGGCCATCAAGGGGGGAAAGCCGCACACGCTTTTCTTGCGGAGCTGGTTCCTCGAGGAGCACCTTGGAGTCCTCGAAGGCAACCTTCTGCTCAGCGGCTTCCTTGACTACGGCCTGCGATCCAGGGAAGAGGGTGGACCCCAACCTGAATGGCAGGTTCTGCAAGGTGAGGCGTGTGGACTGCGAATACTTTGATGTTGCTAGCCACAGCCGGCGCATCCCCATGACTGCGCCCATCATCTGACTCGAGGCACTCCTGATTGAGTCCCGAGCCAGATAACTCGATACCTCCGCCAACTGCTTCTGGAACGTGGACACCTTGGTGCCCAGTTCCTGCACTTCTGCCAGGTCCTTAGCCTGCATAGCAGCAAGGTAGGCCCCGTGTACTGCTACCCTTAGTTGTTGGGCTCCGTTCCGGTATGTGTCCTCATGGGCACGGAACTCGGCCTTCAACATGGCAGCCTGTGACAGAAATGGAGGCAGTCGCCGGCCCTGTTTGCCTACAGAAGGCTGCGCCTGAGCGCCGGACAGGGTGACGGAGGTCAGGACGCAATCGTCCACAACCGGAAGGTCGAAGAGACCATCCTCTCCCAACTGGTACCTCTTGTTGAGTTCAGGCAAATCAGCCTTCGTACGGGCACCAGATAGAAGAGGATTGATCGCCTCAACCAACAAGCTGTCGATGATGCGGAGCCTGGTCGCCGGAGGCTTGCTGGGAGCAAAAGCCTCCCCCGGAAGCCGGAACTCCTCGGTGACCTGCTCCGGGACGGGAACGAGCGTCTGCGGGATAGCGATCGCTATTCGGTCACGCGTCTCCTTCAGAAGCTCGGCGAGCGAGACAGCACGGCCGGATTCCTCATCCTCCTCCTCTGAATAGTCGGAGTCCTCCTCCTCCGGATCCCCGGCACCGGAGCCACTAAGCTGTGACCCGGTGTCCGAAGCCCGATCTCGGATTGTCCGTTTGAGAGGGATGCGGAACCCAGCGCTGCTCACCCGGGGCTGCGACTGCACCGGCGCCGAAGCACCGGTGACCGTGGCCTTGGGGTTACCTGTGCCCCTCGACGTGCTCGGCACCGGAGTACCTTGCACCGACGAGGGGGCTTTGGTTACTTGCGTACGAGGCAGAGCCGGAGCAGTCTCTCGGATGCCTGCGTCGGGAGCCACTACCTTGCCGGGGCCTGCGCCCGGTTCAGTAGTGCCCCCGAGGTCATTACCCGCACGAGTGCCGGTTGACCCTTGGACATCAGGGTCCGGCAGGGCGACGACGGTCAACTCCTTACGGAGCTGAGCCATCATCGTCCCCACCATCCCCGTCATCTGCCCCTGGATTATGGCAGTGATAGCTGCCGCGTCCAGATTAGGGTTAGTGTTAGATTTAGGTTTAGGAACATGCAAGTGTGCTTGAGGTGAAAGAACTGGAGGGGGCGTAGAACCCCCCGCAGCAGGTGACCCCACCTCCATATCCACCTCATCCGATGAGGAAGAGGGGATAGGAGGGGAGTGCACCTTCTTACCCTTACCCTTGCCCTTACTCCTCTTTTCTTTAGAGGGAGGGATAGCACCTTTAATTTCCTGCCCTGCCTTCTGCAGGTTCCTATAGAAGAGCATGTCGATACCTCGCTCCTTCTTGGCCCTCGGGGTGAAAGCGATGCACAGCTTACAGGTGGTGTCGTCGTGCTCATCCTCGACAAGACAAGGCAGACACCTGTTATGCTTGTCGGCAGGGGGAATGCGGGTCTTGCACCCCACACATTCGGTGAAAGACTGCAAGTCAAACACAGAATGTTTAGGGGTGTGCATGTGTGTAAGTGCAATGTTTATGTTTCATAAATGTGCATCATACAAACAAAACGCAGAGGCGATACTATAATAACTAAGCACTAGGCAAGTAATGAATAGTAAGCCACTGAAAGAAATAAAGCATGAATATTCCTAGTACATGCTTGCCGACTGAGACGATGACCCCGAGAATGAAAAAATTCAAACAGGGAGAAATCCTCGTCAGTAAAGTGCTGCCCTACAATGCGAAGCACGATAAAGAACCTTCAAAACAATCAAATCTCAATACAAGAATAGCAAAGTACTAACACATTGCATTTTGTTTGAGATCCGCCATTTTGAGCGTTTTCCATCCGCCATTACTCGTTCAATTCGAAGCACGTGCGAATTGAAAAACGAAGTTACAACGCGACAAAAACCATATAAGTAACCTAAACATTCGCCTCTACGAATAAAAAGGGGTTACCACACATACAGTACTCTTTGTCTTGTCCATTTTCTCAAGTGGAAACTTATTTCAAAGTCAAAAAACTTTCGGAGCAGAAGAACGTCTTGCTTGCTCGATGACAGATTGATAAGTGGCGAGATTAGAGTTACATCCCTTGGTTTGCACTGGGATGGGGCTCTACACAGGGTGGTCACACGTTCGGAAAACACTTATTTTGTGTTTTTTGAACTTATTTTTACTGTTATTTTTAAAAATTAAGTTACAACCTGTCATCAAGTTAAAAATTAGGATTTTTATGCTATATGTACCCCAAGGAGGATCCCTTCTGAAAAAGAATCCAAACTCCTTCAATAATATTCAGTTACTACATGGAAAATCATTCCACAGATGATATGATAAAGTTTTTTTAGTTTTATTGAGAACAATTCTGCATCTTATACCGATGCGACAATTCATGAAAAAATAAGCATTGTCCCTAGCACTGTAGAACTGTTGATCACAAGTAAGAAAGGTTGTGCTACACTCACTTGTGTGATCTTGGAAACGTTCTACGTATTGGAGACGCTGTGCTGCCATGTTCTTAGCCTGTTGGGACAAACGAACATGGAAATTTGAAAAAAATGTGAATAAAAATTATTTTTTCTATAAATAATTGGGCACTGTGATTTTACATCGTATGAGATCAAACAGAGAAATTGTTTCGGATTGAATTCATTTGAAGTTGTTTACTTTGAGTCTTTAATCATTTCTAGGGTTGTTCAACCAATCAGATGATTAGTAAACCTCTGCTTCGTCCAGGCCTCAAGTATGTGCTAAATGGAATTGTTTAAAGTATTGCACTAACAACATAACAGTATACTTCCCTTACGAAGTACCAAGGGTTCTTGTTGGCAACTGCCTCAATATAGCAATCAATTTGGCAGCATTTGCTCCCTATTTTTTCAAATTGTTCCCTGTAACTCAGAGTTAATTCAGTGTCTGCTTGAAAATTCTATATCTTTTCGAAATACAACCATTATTACATTTTATTCAAATTGGAAATGGTTTTTAGCTAGCTAAAAGTTTCCTCCTTCTATACTCATTAATATAAGTAATTTTAGTAACCTAATTATTGTAACCTTGAAATTTTAATTTGCTCCTGTCTGCTCATTTTTAGGTATTTGATATAAAATCTAAAATTAACAAAGGTTAAAGACAGGCATAATGATGGACGGATAATAAACCACCTAACTGTCATATTTTAGGGTTCATGAGCTGAATTTAAATTTATGTTTTTTATTTCTCACCTTTCTTATTGCTGCTTTCCCGTTTGGAGCTTTAGCCAGACCAAAACCTGAAAAGTTAGTAAAGATACTTTAAATGTAGTACTGAATAGATCATGATGAAAGCACTCTCACACTCTCTAACTGTAATAATTCCGGGGAAAATGGACGGAAGTCTTTTCTTCTAACATGGCAATGTTCACTAAGTACCATTTAAGAAGCAATTTTGATGTTTTCAATAGTTTTTATATTCAATTCAGAAGCTGGTAATTCATATATTACATAGACAAGAATTAACACTTTGTCATCCCACGCCATATATTTTCAACCTTCTCCTTATGTCTTAGATATAAGAATTTACATGTATACATAGCAAAATGTTATGAAACAAGCAGACAGAGTCGGCCATATATCCCGCCATGTAGGAATTTTGAATATATTTATGCAATTTGAATTAATAATGCATTTACTTTCTTGAAAATTGTTATAACTCAAGACTCTTAAGTGATAGTTCTAACCTGAACACGTTGATAAATGTATATGTATTGTATCGCAACCGCTCTGTATCGTTACACCTCTAGACGTCGCTCAGGAAGAATATTGAATAGTTTTGAAGTTTGAGGTCGGAATATAAAACCAAGAAGAGGGAAAACTAAGTCAAGCCTGTTTGCATTCGTAAACATAAAAAAAATACTCTCAAATTTCTATATAGCAAAGGCACATCTAGACTACTTGGTTGATACCTGTACAAAGTTTCAGCAAAATATATTGAATAGTTTTGAAGTTTGAGGCCGGAATGGAGAGCCCGAACGCACAGACGAACAGACGGACGGAGCTCATTTCTATATCCCCCCCCAACTTCGTTGTGGCGGGGGATAGTTAGAATACAAAATCACAAAATTAATTGATCATGTTGGCCATTTGATTGTGATCACAGACTATGTGCACTGAAGGAACATATAAGAATTCCCTAGTAAAAAACAAAAGTATGCTTCTAGTAATAGTTGCACATTTCTCATTTTGAACTCCACCAAGGGCAATCAAGCCTCACACCAAATTTGGTTATTCTATCTTAAACAGTTTCTGAGAAAAGCCATCCCTTTTAAAGATGAGTCCAAAAATCAAATCAAGGGCAATAACTCTGGTTCAAGGTATTTATGTCCTCAAGCCGCACACCAAATGTGGTTATCTTATCTAAGACAGTTTCTGAGAAAAGCTGACCCCTTTCAAGCTACCAGTTTAAACAAATGAAACAAGGGCAGTAACTCCTGAAAAAATAATTGACTGCTTATCATCTTTTAACTTCATCAAGATATTTATATGTATATGTACTCATGCCTCACCAGAATTTGATTATCCTCTCTCATACAATCTCTGAAAAAAGCTGTCCCCTTTATCTCAGAGAGAGAGAGAACTCAAACTTATATACTTCGTGACCGGGAAGAATTAGGAAATCCTACCATACCTGCCAAACCATTTTTGTTTCCGACGACAACAAAAGCACTAAACCGGATCTTCTTTCCTAGATTGCCAGTCATGTTTGTCACCATTTTAAACTGAAAGTGAAAAAAAACTATTTATCTGTATAATATTTGATAATTCTTTCATGGTACCAATTCACATAAAAGGCATTCGATTATATTGTTCAGTACTACTAGCATCATTTAAAAACAGTTCTGATGATCTCTTATAATTAGTTTTAATAATATAAAATCTCATAATACCATCTATTTTCAATTACAACTTTCCGCCGTTTAAGTCACAGAAAACTCAAAAGAACATACCTCCAGTAACTTTGAATTAAAGCCTTCAAATGAATCTGAAATGATAATAAATATAATGTCTTATTTTATCAGGTACTGAACATATCATGCGAAAATGGCGCATTTCATTTCATAAGATATATACCTGACAACTGAAAAGAAGATTTTCAAAGAAAAACAAACATACCATAGTACATATACAGATACAGAGACTTATCTAGTATGGTACACTTATTTGAAGCTATGCCCTGAATACAACATCGATCTCATTTAAATAAGGTTAAACATAATACTTGTACCTTGCTGCATTTCTGATCTGTGTACTCCACCATAGAGGTCATATCAGGTGACCTTTTACTCCAGCCAATCAGCAACGAGGCTATAAAGTCATTAGACTGACTTGAGGTGATATACGAAACACCACATTCAATGCCATATCTAAAAAGGCCTCTGATTGGTGGGGTAATATTCAGATTGACAAACGAGGTGTCAGTGTTACATTCGAAAATTAGAAAATTGCAGTACCTAAATTTTTCTAAAACAAAAATACGGGGGAAGTATGCCTATGTCTAAAAGGCTAGGGAAACTTGGTTGACAGCTACATGGTAACAACACAAGCGACTACTCACAGTCTCCAACCGGGTCTGGAGGTCCAAAACTTGTCCCGGTCATCTTGCTTCCTGTCCAACCTCGCTGGAGCGGCGGCAACTTATACGATCGGAATTTGACACCTCCATCCCGACTCTCTGCGATCCTCTCTAGTCTTTGAGGGTCTGGGGGCAGCTGCCTCATCTTGACAAGTTCCTTGCCCTTGATAACAGGAGCATTCAGACCTGGCCACACCATGTTGGATTCACCTGTAACATAAACCTCATCTTGAGTATGTTTAATAATAAATTAATAGAGAAACAAAGCTGGGAGCACAAGAACCCCAAGTATTTGTCCGATTGAGTTTAAATGTAAGCGTATATACGAAAGATGGATATTATCATCCAGATCTGCATTTCACATGAGATGGTCTTGAAAATAATGACATCGTCTAAATGATCTATTAACAATGAAAAAACTTGTCAAATATCGAATGCCAACCGCTGATCAATTGAGAAATTATGACCATATATAAAATTTTAGAAGGCAAAAGAATTTGACATTATTTGTCTGAAAGGGCAATCAATTTGAATTTATTACTCGCCCGTTGAAGATATCGCAGTTTAATAAATCTACAATGTTATTACACATTGTGTAATAACATCGCGTGCTGCGGATTGACGTGGCGTCATAATGGCAAAAATATGACGTCACAATGTCAGCACCGCGGTCGCAATGGAGTGTGTCCAATTTATCGACGAGTTTGTGGAATTCAGTGGCATTTAAATCAGTGAGTAATAAATAAAAGACTAAACTTGTTTCCGTTTAATAACATATTTATGAAACTCGTGAGATGGTATTTGCATTTATCTCGCTATTGCTCGTTAAATACAAACCACTCACTCGTTTCATAAATATGTTATTAAACAGAACGTCGTTTAGTATTCTCTATATATTTATCTGGTTCACCCCTAAAAAGCATCATGTGTATGACTGATGTATGTTCACAGCATTTGTAAGTCTTTAGAAAGATTAATAAAAAAACTTTGGGAGGAGTTGATTTCACAACCCATTACGCTATTTGGGATGGATGGACAGTCTGTACCATGACAAGAGCTCCCTTAAGTTTCATCTGGGAGTTAAATATTATATTGGGATGTTTTAGATATAGCCCTTAATATGGCTTTGAGATGACCCTTCATGTTCCACTGTTTACAGTAGTGAAGGTATCTTTGTGCCAAGTGATATTTAGGCTATTCATCATCTTAATTAGGTTACAAGTTCAGAAGCTCTCTATAGCATATAAAATTTATTTTGATTATGTTATTAAAATATAATTTTACTGGTGGTTTATAAATTCAGCCGAATGGTAAGTTTTTAACTATCCAAATGCATTCTTTATATTCTACATTTGTTTTCTATATCAACCTTTCAACAGTGTTCAAAACAATTCCATAGCAGCTTGAATTCAGGAAACACAAAATATTTGAAAGGACCAATCTGACAGGTATTGGATAAATGAATAAATAGGTAAATAAGCAGGCAAAGGATGATATTGTGTTTGACTTACCCTCTCCGATTCGCTGCCCCCTGTTGAGGTTTACCCTTCGTCTCCCCCCTCTCAGCTTCGCTCGTCCTCTTTTCCGTCCGGCATTACTCACTCCAAATACTCCGTCCCATAGATTGTCTGCACTCACTGTCAGCAGTAAACATAGCATATAACATCGTTCAAAAACATTATGATGGAATCTGAAATTCAGAATTTAAATCCTAATGCCTAATTTTTTGTTGCTACATATATGTGTTTCCATATAGATGTGAGGTGAGTTTTAACGCCGCTGTTATTTCACTTATATCGCGTTGCAAGTATTATTGCAGGGAGAAAGCCTGCAACGCCATGTGGCTAAGCATTGTGGTTAAACCTGCGAGCATCGACTGGAACTAGCGAACCATGGGTGGTTCTACGCTGAAATTCAGTGTAGCATTGCACCCAAACCTCACTGCATGTAGAACAGTTCTCAACTGCAGACATCCTAATAGATATTTCTTCATGTGCATACATCAGTTTGTATGTCCTTGAGTAATTTCAACTTTGTAGTACTGTATTATCATTTGTAAATGCCATTTTCAGGTTACAGATACACAAAAATCTCATGATACACATGGTATATAATATTCATCCCGATTTTAATTTTCTTCTTGTAACAGCATATCATATTTCTTTATTACATTAAAGGATGGATGAAATGACATATGGTCCAAATCGGATTCATTAAAATGGGATGTCAATTTGACAATTGCTCGATTTTAAATTTCTGAAATCGGTCCATAAATTACTTATATACGGCTTTTTAAAAAACCGCCTGATTTAGCCCCGGCGACCAGAATGAAAGTCTGCGGGGGTGTGACCCGTGAAGGGATGACTTCTGTGACGTATGTGGAGGAATTTGATTTACAGCGATAGTCACAATTCAACGTAATTTCGCAACATTTTGATTGTTAATTTCACAAAGATATCTTCAATAAACCAACTTAAATTTCCCATATATCGAATGTTTAGATATCCAACTAGGTAATTCCGCAGATGACAATTACACAATTATTACATAAACATGTCTTTTTGGCGATGTAATACACCTCATAAATTCATTTAGCTGCAGTGATAATTATCATTAATTAATTAACGAGACATCGGCGGAGAAGCTATCTAGCCGCCCCGTCTATCGCTTATCACAGTCACGCCTCAGTGAGCATTTTCGAAAGGATTCGCCGAACAAATTGCGATAGTGTTAAAATGGGTGAATTAAAATCGTCTTAATTATCAATTGCAAGTGTATATTGTCTCGATTTTATGCTCAATTGATTCCGATATACAATATACGTAGAGGTAATCATCTGTCATTCTTGAGAAAAATGCATTTCATCTATCCTTTAATGGTGGTAATAGACAATGCATGCCTTTGGCTTTCCTGTATTGATATAAACTCCCAAGTTTGAATCTGTCACTTAAGAAGGGAAGATATTCATTACTGTTTCATCTGTAACAGCGAAAGAATTACAAGAATTTGTACTATAGAAGGTAGTGTTATCCCAAATATAACCATGTTATGTTTCATCAGTCCTTTGTACGATGACCAACTAGCAAAGGTTTGGCACCAACATATCAATGTTGTATTCCTTAACTGGCAAATGATCTATTGTAAACAGCTTTTGTAATTAGGAACACAGCCGGGAGAAGTATTTATATGAGCCCACTGAGCTTGTTTGCCAAAATCTATTCTTTCTTTCGGAAATATAATATGTTAACTTTAAATCAAATCATTTCCTGATTAAATAAACTGTAAGCTCACATCTGTTAAAGAATCCTGCGGATCTGTACACAAGACAGAGTGGGTTTCCTCCAGCATGCTGCACCAGGAGTGAATTAGCTGGTACTGGTCCCACACTCAACGTCACAGCTGCAAATAATATTTTTTATCATATGACGATCAATGAAATACTTGAATTTATCAGTGAAATAAACTATCAAGCTACAGTGAAAATAACTGATATAATTTGAGGACATAAAACAATGGTCTGACGTAGAGAATTCCCTCCGACATCACATTGTTACTATGGTGATCACTGATGGGTTGTTCTTAGCAGCCGCTCAACATGAAAACGAACCTTTTCTGGCATAATGACAAGTATAAGATCATAAAATAATAATAATAATAATAACACTTTATTGTCCGCAATACAATGTACATTGGAAATTCGATGTGTGCATTCTGCACCCGGCAGCCACAGTGCACAATGCGTTGTTCTGTCCTTATAATGCTGAGTGTCAAGCAAGGCAGCAACAACCCCCATCTTTTAACGTCTTTTGGTATTACGCGACCGGGAATCGAACCCCGGTCTTCCGGGTGATGAGCAGACACTCTACCAACTGAGCTACATCCCCGGTAATATATCTGTCAATTCTTGACGAATACAAGATGAGATAAACATCATGGTATTTGTCAAGAATTGACAGATGTATATCCTTTTTATATTCATAAACAAAATTTAGTTTTAATAACATATGACCATGCAGATTTATTTGGCTAGCTCAGAAAGCCACAAGCCAGGATAAATTTAATTTAGATTAACCGTAATGACCTCAGTTTGACATCTCTACACACGAAAATAGGTGACACTTATGTTTTCGAGTAAAAAAAATAAATCATACATATAATTACTGATGTCAACTACCTCACTAATTAAATAATAATATTAAAACAGGTTTGGGAAGGTTTTAATGCCAAATTGATTTAGATTTACCTTTTGTACACGCCTTTGATGTATTTACAAGTCGTCCCAAACAAGCAAAACGTGTGGCAGCGGCCATGTTGAATATGGAGTCTCCTTCGCAGCTAACGGCTCTTTTGATTGGATACAAGACCAAACCCAGTCTTTCGTGTGCTTCGCGCAAATTGTTTGCGCCTTATACCTTTTCAAGGCCAATTTCCCACGTTTTTATTTACATTATAGCAGTTTACATATGATATAAAATATCGAATACAAATATTTTAAACAGAATTTTACAACAAATGTTGCACATTCTCAAAAGCCCCCATCCACCACGACACTCTGTTGATTTCCATACGCCTGGTGGCAATTTTGTTGAAACTATAATCTATTCGTCAACATCACATCTGATTGACCTGGTCGGGGCCTTGCGTGGCTACGATGAAAATAGTGTCTTTGTCATTTTAGCAACTGAAAGGCTTGGACAAGGTGCAATATATATTTAAAGAGTGTCCAACATACTTGAGTATCTATCACACTTAATTACTCAAAAAAAAAACCTTATTTTCATACTTCTTGATAATGAATTACTTATCTGATTCCATAAACTTATTGAAGAATTTAATGAAAGTATTGTTATTAGATTACACAAATTACCAAAATTTGTTTTATTGTTGTTGTAAAATAACACAACATTTTTAACACTAATTTGACACTTTTTAACACTTTTTGTTATTATGAGATTATATAATGGACAATTCCGCAATGTTCATATAATTCAAATTCACAATAATTGGATTGACAGATCCTACTTTGTAAAATTTGGTTGATGCAACATAATTTGACGGTCCAATGGTTATATAAGTTTACAAGTTGATATACATCATACAAGTTTCATCTTTCAACGTTCTATCTGTGATTGATATGTATCAAATGCTTTTAAATTCATCATGAATCGTAGGAACTTTGTGTGAAACGTTTTATTCTAGAAACGTCCAGAACCAATTTAGCAAGGCAGAAAAATGCTATCTTAAAGGGGAACTATTAGAGACAACTTCATTTTACACATATCTAGGCGTCTATTTCAGAAGAAACCTCGTGGCATAAACATTTAAACCAAGCAGCAACGCAAGCTGAATAAGTGTTCATAGGTATTTGTAAACAGACAAATGTCTTAGGCGACCTCTCGCTACAGACCTTTTTCAAAATATTTGATGTAAAAATAAAAACGAGTTTATTGTATGGCTCAGAAATATGGTGTTTACAGAATACAGAAGTTATTGAAAAAGTTCATTTATTTGCATGTAAGAAATTCTTAAGAGTTAACTTAATACACCAGATATGGTTTTGGAGAACTTGGAAGGTTTCCACTACATATCCACTCCTCCATAAATGTCATTAATTATTGGTTAACACTTTGATCTATGTCTTCTAACAGAATAACAAAAACGTATGATGTTATTGTATGATAAATATGGAGAAAGAAACTGAGCCTCCAGAGTAAGAGAATTTCTATTTTCTATTGGCTTCGGAAACGCGTGGATTGCACAATATGTAGAATCACATTCATTCTTCATTCACTCATTCACCACAAGGCTTAAAGACATATTTATTCAAACATGGTATGAAAGAATCTCTCTGCCAAGAAATTTTTTTTTATAACTTAAAATTTAAAAATGATTTTTTTCACTGAAACATATTTATGATGTGTGGATATAAAGAAGTTTAAACGATCATTAACGAGATTCCGTTGCTCATCCCATGGTTTGATGATTAAAAGCGACAGATATAGAAATATAAAAAAGAAGACAGAATATGTACCCTGTGTAATCTAAACCAAATTGAAGACGAATACCATGTTCTTCTCATATGTCCATTGTATAATTCACTACGTTACATATATATCAAATACTAATAATACGTCCATCCAAGCATTATGAAATTTTGTAATCTAATGAACTGTAAAAATCAAACATGTGATGTCCCACGCTCCAACTTTCAATCCAACCCAGTCAATTTTCCCTTTTTTGCCACTTATGCCATAGACACTCCTAAAATGAAAATCCAAAAAGGTCAATCTATTAGAATAAATGAACTTATAGCCCTTTAGTTCAAATTGTGTCCCTTTTATGGCCTCTTTGTTAAAATTCTTTTCATGGAATAATAGATTTCAATAGATTTTGAGATAGAGGTCGAAAAAGGTCCTGAACCTCCATATAAGCATCAAGTTCAAATTGTTTCCAAGAAGTGAAATCGGAAAACGGATTTAGAATAATCTAGGGAAGGATGTCAGATACTAGTATACAGTAATGCTTATTTATAAAGCGCTTTCACGATGCATTTTCTTTCTCAAAGCAAACTCATGAATATATTTGAAACTGATTATCCAAAATAGAACTTAACTTAATCCTGCATGAAATCGCGCCTGGTTATGTCAAATGCTCAATAACGTTAACATGATTAAATGCAAATCGATTTCCAGAGAAAGCACCAGCAGGTTCACAACATTGCTCCGTTCCATAACAGCGAGCGCTTATAATCGCTCATTGATTGCTCAATGTAGCGCTCAAGTAGCGCTTATTCTCTCCTGAACGACAGGGTGCAAAACCTCAAAGTTCGCTCGCTTTGCTACGCAGCGCCACATTGAGCAATCGCGTTCAAGAGAGAATTAAAAGTAATCGCTAAATGACAATTACTTTGAAACCTCTCTTGAACACGGCCCTGATCATGACGTAAATTGAATGACTTAATACGTCCAGTTTTTATAGGGTTACTCTATTGAACGCGTGTGCATTTCACTGTTTGCACAGTGGACCCGCGCCTATCACTGCAAATAGCCTGCACCTAATGTAGATATTTTACATCCATTTAGAACAAACTGCTTCTGAAGATAAGGTACACACCATATGCTTTGGCCGTAATATTTTCTCGAGATTAGTTTTCATGAAACTTTTGCAGTTGACATGTGCCAAATTACAATAGTGTTGATATAACGTTAAATCACCTCGAATGCATATTCATCACCTAACCAACATAAATGACAATCATTGGTTTTCAAACAAAAAAGTCATGGGCTCTGTAGCTCATCAGGAGTTTTATTGTTATAATACATTTTTTCTCAGCTTGTTCTAGAACTTTTCATCCTGGAGAAGATGAAAATAGGTTTTCAAGGTTGTGACCCCTGTGACCCTATTTAAGTTCATGGGGTCACCAACTCTACAACTTAGTATTCTCATTGGCCAAGGAGTCCGCCCACAACATTCCAGCTTTCTACACCTTTTGTAACTGGAGAAGAAGATGAAAATAGGTTTTTAAGGTCGTGACTCCTGTGACCCTATTTGGGGTCATGGGGTCACCAAATCTACAATTAAAAATCCCCATTGGCCAAGGAGTCTGCACACAACTTTTCAGCTCTCTAGACCTTACGGAACTGGAGAGGAAGATGAACATAGGTTTTAAAGAGCCATCACGGATGTTGATGAAAATATCAAAATTTCTCCAAAAATCTATCTCCGTGAAATAAATACACTTAATTTTTCCCTAATTTTTCCAACTTAAAATAAGCCGAGAAATTGCATTAATTAGTAAAGGTGTTTTCCAGTCTAAATATAGATCCAGTCTATTATTTTCAAGCGCAAAGCATTATTGTCTAGCTCACACACAGTAAACAAAGACACGAAAGAATAAAAAAAAAATATGAGCAATGAAAGAAATCGAATATATATTTTTTTGATGGTTATTTATTTACCATTTAATTTAATTATGTATTTGCTACAGATATTGGAATAATTGTTTTACCCAACTGATATTTTGCTTGAATTTTATAATTAATGAGAGTAAAAATTTGTCATAATTTGCTGGTCTTATCTCAATAAAAAGAACATTAAACAGGAAATAATTTGTATATTCTCAGGACATTAAGAAACATAATTTGTAAAGCAATCGTCACATTCAGTAATGCGTGACAAGGGTACTTTGCAAATGCGACGCGTGAAGCACGTGCAGCATATGGGTTGTTATGGCGACTTGCGCTAGAGACGAGCCTTCACGCTTCGGAAGCGCTTGCTGTTTGTGTAGTACGTATTACGCAAAAAATGGGACTCTGTTTATATACGCAGATACCCGTAGCGCGCGCTAGTCGAAGTGATACTTCTCTTTGAAACCAAATTGCAATACATTGTCGTGATATGAAAATTATTTAACATATGCCATGTTGTAGATACAAAAATTCTCTGGCGAATGACGTTATAAGTATATTTTCCAAAAAGTTGAAACACTAACATCCGTGATGGCTCTTTAAAGGTTGTGACCCCTGTGACCCCATTTGGGGTCACGGGGTCACGAAATCTACAATTAAAATCCTCAACTGTCAAGGAGTTTTCACAAATGTATCGTCACTGTAAATGCTGAAATGAAAAGAATTCTGTAAACTGACCTTCACATATTGTATTTATGAAATTGATATATACCATAAATTCAGCCAGTCACGGTATCGTCCGATTTTAGAAAAAAATCATGACTTTCCATCTGTATAGTGTCACAGTCTGATTAAAATCGACGGTTTTCCGTGGAATAAAAATTGCAAAATAGTGCATCTACCGGGATACGAACTCGTATCGTTCGTAGGTTTCCACGTGTGGCGAGGAATCTACAGAACCTGTTCGTATCCCGGTAGATGCAAACTTTTGCAAATTTTATTCCTCGGAACAAGGTCGATTTTAATCAGACTGTATAGTGTCGCTATACTGAGCTGGGACGGATTAAATTATAATATTGTTCAGCAACAATCAGTACTTCCCCATAATATAACACAATGTATATCGTTTGAAATATGTGAATCCAAAAACATAATATATGTCCTATTTTGTCCTTTTAAGTCACTGATCAATTAATAGCATAAATCAATGTTAATGGAATAGAAATTTACATAAACCTCATGTAAATTCTTTAATTTCACCAGGAAATACAGAAAGAAATTTATTTCTAGGCTGTCCATACACATGTACGACAGAAAAATGATGACACAATGCATAATACTTTTTAAAATTCACCTTTATCACTTCTCAATTAACAGAATATCAATATTTAAGATATAATGCAAATAAACATATCACAATCAATACCAGCACACGGAATAGCACATGACTATTATATTCGCTTGTTTAAACCAGTCCTTGAAAAATGCATGAATCTCAATGCGTCCATTACTATTACAATCCCTGCAAATAACATTGGAACTTACATGTTCTCTCCAGTTAATAACTCGTTACAAAATATGGAAGTTGTTGTTCCTCGCTAGGTGTTCAGTTCAGTGCCCTAGGATATAATGCATATATGAAATTATCACAATTCAATTCCAGCACCAGAACGTATGGAATTGTAATCACTTTCCTTAGACGACCCCTGAATCCGCCTATGTTTCCGTTACCATAACAGTCCTTACATGTAGCATAGGAGCTCAGATCTTTTCATCTAAGTTTCATTACCAATTACACCAGATTTAAACAAATTATCATAGCTTTAGTAGCAAGTCTTCTTTCTTGAAATTTCCACACCTCTATCCAGTAGAATATGAGTTGTATCTGAAATATTAAAAAAGTTAATTTGCTCGAGTGCCGCAAACAGCGCGTAGAATGTAAATCACTATTTGAGCAGTATCAAATGGCTAATTGGTCTTCATTTGCAGTTGGTTGAGTACACTTGCTGTAAATCAGTGTTTCAACTGTCACGGAGGTTTCATCTGTCACCACATAATGTAGCCTATAGAATGTTGTCCGCACTCGTATCCGTTCAACATGTAAACACTCTAACCAATGGTTAATTGGTCGTCCTATGAAGGTACTTTATTTCCTCTTATTCTGTAAATATACATCCATCATCAGAAGTATCTCTGCTGCCAATATTTATTTAATTTTTCAATCGAAATATGAATAAATACATTTTTAGAGTCTATATGTCAGACAAACAGTGTACATTTGTACATGCATGTTTCTATTTTGAAATCAATGTTTCAACTATCGGAATTCTCTGACAGTAAACACAGCAATAATGGACTCTGAGAGTTATCCAACATTTCAACAATAAATTGAAACAAAATGCTTATAGGTCGTCTATTGAAGGAATTCCAGTTTATCCAGTGCTGCAGATAACTTTCCATTATCAGACGTCTCGTTGCTGCAAACTCACAACACAAAACATGTGAGGCAGTTTGGAGGTAGCAAATGTCCACATTGTTAATGAAATATATTCAACGAGTGGTTGGTGGGCGTTCCCGTGAAGGCAGTGTACTCCCTCTGATGTTAGAAATGAATGTTTCAACTAACAGAAGTCCTACAGCGACCAGTATACCACAACACAGGACATAGAAGGCAGCCTTGAGGTCCGTCAAGTCCAACACTTTCACCTTACTGTCCACCACACACTGGTTTACATGGGAAACCTTCCACCGCTCATACCAGATGTCCAAGAGTCCGTTGTCTGCCATTCTATACAACCTGCAAATAGAACATTCAGAGTATAAATACTTACTTACACTTTAATATTCAGCCATTCTGTACAGCCTGCAAATAGAACATTCGTATAAAGAGAATCTCAGCCAAGTGTCTTCTGATATTAAATTATCAGCACGAGTTAATTAAAGTTACAAATATCCTAGTGCCGAGAATATTTAACTTTTATTAACAGTGTTGATATATTTGATATCAGAAGACACGCGAATGAGATTCATTTATCAAGCAAAATCATTAATCCATTCGTTCATTTTCAATTGTTTTTCTCTGAATATAGACCATATGTGTGGTGCGGTCATAGCATTGTGCCATAATTAATGTATGACGTCATGACATTTTGATGTCATTAGGCTTTTGACGTCGGTGTAATGTAAGTCATTAGTTGATGATGTAAAAGCATTGTGATGTCATGTTGTTGACGGTGATTGACGGTGATTTCCCGCAAGCAATACCTCCTGTTGAACAGAGTTTTGGATGATGAATCACCTTATGTACACTTTGAAGGTACATCCATTATTTTACATGATATTTTATTTGATACGTGCCAATATAACATAATTATGTGTTATTTTCAGTTCAAATAAATACACCCAACTTGCAATCTAGAAACAGACATACACTGCAGAAGCCGAAACTACACATCCCTTTTATATGCACAATTAGTTATATGACCAATATTTAACAATACCAACCCAAATTTGTCTTTTTGTGTGTTGAAGATACGTACGTTTCCAACATTACGCGGTGCATTGTCCGGTTTTCGATCAGAAATCACTACTTTCACTATTATATTGTCCCTATACTGAATCTAGTAATAAAACGGTTATTTTAGATCAAATTCAGTACCTCGACACAGAGTCACATAATTAAACGTTTGGCATTTGTGCCTCAACACAATTAATGTCCATTTAACATGCAGCCATTCTGTGCAACCTGCAAATCGAAAGCTTAGTGTATATATATCATTTCCTCTTTCACAGCCTCTGTGTTCGGCTTGTAAAGATATGTAAATGTTCTATAACATAGCATCCGTCATTCTGTTGAAAATGTAGGCCTAAGTACTCTTTAAATCCTTCTAAATCAAGGCATTATTTATCCTCATTGAGTCCGCAAATACCCTGAATATGTTCCACGAATTGTTCTCGTAATGCTATTGGTTGGTTACTCGTCACTATTAGCAGCATGCATTTCGTCAGCCAATGATGTGTCGTTATTTGAAACTTGATGATCGCTTATCAGTATTCTCATTCAGGCACTGCCAATATTGTTCGCCTTTTAAGTAAGTTCATTGGTTAGTTATTTAGCGAACAATTGAACACCGGAGATGATAATTAGAGGATTTATTGTGGCCATGAGAATAAATATGTCTCGCTGAAGCAGAATGCTTCATATCAGTCCTGCTGTAAGAAATGTGAAGTGCCCAGCTTTCAGAAATCAAAAGGAAACGCTATCCTACAGATGGTTGAGTTCATTAAATAAATAAAGGATGAGCTGCGTTTTGGGATTCTTCATATAGCACATGCAAACCAGCGATTAACAAAGAAATTTATCAATTATACAAAATTATCGATCCTGATTACATGTTTTGGAAGAACAGTACATATTGTGGCGAATGTAATACGTTAGTCAATGAATACCAGCATATTCATCAGTCTAATATCTTATGAAATCAGTGGATAAAAAGACATAAAAAGTATACCCTTACAGGCTTTCTAAGTCATCTTTGAGCGGATAGTTTTCTGGCACGCCAATGCCATACTGGTGCCACATGACATCTTCACCCACAAGACGAACCTTGCAGTCCTTGTTTACGTGTTCAGATCCGAAACGTCGGCTGGTAAAGTAGGCATATTTTTCTGTAAACATCTTGCGCGTGTGCACTTCAAGGTCACGATGGAGAACTTCCGGGTCACTTCTGTTCATCTTCACTATCTTATCCCATGCGTGTTTTCGGTCACCAGTCTTTGTGTTCTATTAATAAAATTCAGATAATTATAGGAAGCATTACCCCTGCCACAAATTATCGCTTCAAAATTAAAACATAATGTCATGATTACTAAAATTGAATGCGACTTTCCCTAGAAGAACCTTGGTGTAAGATATTAAGAGAGTCCTGTGAATGGCGAGGACCCCAAAATCTAATCAGCCTTTTTACGGTCGAAGGAGAGACTTTATGCCGACAAATTCAAAGTTGTGCAGTCACCCTGAGAATAATGTCAAGGTCACCACAATCTAATCAGCTCTACGTCTTCCCCATGATCAGCTTTGTATAAAATATGAAGAGAATCCTGTACACGTACGATATGCTTATAACGGCAATGTGGCCAAGTCTTCTTGCGACCATGAAATAAAGGTCTAGGCCTAAGAACTCTTTTTAGGAACATGTATCTCTATGTTGAACATATATGCAGATTTGGAAGAGAATCAGAGAATAGTTCTTGGGGTATTCAATTTCGAACGTATGCACTGACATACGCTTTCGAATGCTATATCAATTATTATTGCATAATAATCAAGTGGTTGACTTACTGACCTTGAATATGACCTCTCTGACGTCACCGGACTCCATACCGAACGTGTACTCATCTTGCTCCACCAGTTCGGCAAGACTTCTGAAGGGTGGCTGCTGTTTGTGGACGGCTAAATGAGCCACGAGGTTTGCACAGAACACAGCCGAAACAATCACGGAGAAGAGTCCCCAGAAAACGAACAGGAGCCGTGCAGCGGACGTTTTTGATGCTGAAGACACACCTGAAAAACATTAACAAACGTGTAAGGGACAAGGAAATATAGATTTTCCTAAAACAAAAAAGAAGTTTGATCATTCCTAAAATATGCCCTCTGTATATGTATATAACTGCAGCGACAATAAGAAATGTAAATCGAAACTGCGTTTGTACTGACAAAAAGACAGTATACTTGCATCTAGTGGGCCAACGAGTTATACTCTTCTAGGGCCAGTTTAGATTATGAAAGGTGATAGAGATCTATGTCATTGAAGCAGGATTCACTGAGCAGAAATTAAGTTATTATAATAAGCATTGGAATACGATGAATCTGATTTTAGTAAATGAGTTCTCACGAGTTCTTATATCTCGCACTGCTTTTGCAATATTTCAGACATGACCCACATCAAACTTGATATATTTAACTGAGTAATGATGAATGCATAGGTACCTCGTAGAATGATCAATCCAAATAGATAAAAGAACATGTCTGTCATGTATCCAGGGAAGGCTGATAGCGAAGGTCTGATTTTGCAATTGACGTTTTCGTGGTATTGCAAAAGGGCGCCCAGTGTGACGTATCCCATGAACGTTAACAGAAGAATGATGAAAACAAGCGGTTTGAAGGGTTCGAAGAAAATCATCCATTCATCGCCTGTATCCTCCTGAATGCGATATATGATATCGAATATCTCTGTAAATGTCGGTGGAAGAAGAAAGTCCATTTCTTCTTCTCTTTCATGATGGATAGTAACAGTCGCGACCACTAAGTCAACTTCCTGTAAAATAAAAATTTACAGTGAGATACAAGGAAAAGGGGGGAATAGTGTTAAAATGCTCGGGGAAGTTTTAGAGGGGTGAAGGTGTGGTTAGCTATAGTGATTTAAAGTTGCCTTCATTTATAGTGTGCGCTGCTACACTGCCACGTAATAGTAACGAAAGGCAGCAAGGCATAAACTAGGGACATACGAGTGAGTGTTAAATAAAAGTCACATGTACACCTGAATTGCATCATAATGTTATTTACTAGCGGGTCACGACGACATTCGTCTTTATTCCCTTAAATATATTTTGAATTGTAACATTGCCTTAGGAAACGGAAAAACAACCAAAATGTAAGCATTGCCAAACGGTGTAGTCGCTGTTCGTGTCCTTCAACAACAAATTTCTATACCTAGTGACTATAGTCAGAGGGGCGTGTATCGCTTAGAAACAGCGTCTGAAAGACATGCCTATATATAGACCCTACCCTCCTTTTATACAGTAGTAGGGTAGGGTCTATATAGGTGCATATGTCTTTCAAACGCTGTTTCTAAGCGATACACGCCCCCGTGATTAAAGTTAGGTGTTTGTTAAAGGATATAACAACAATGTGTATTATTTTTTTAAACTCTGATTCAGAAATCGACAACGTTTAGCGGTGAACTTACCCTTCTGACCAGCTGTCCAATCAAACCATCCCACGTCCCATTCACCTTGACTCCCCAGCGCATATCCGGCGGAAGTCCTATAACATAACTGTTTTATTTTCTTCTAGTTAAAATGTGATACTATCTCACGTAGGTCGACATTACAACGAGGGAAATTACCATCGGGTTGTATCTAGTTGACTTATTACACCAAGCAAAACTCATCCGTGCCAGTTTAAGTTTTAAGTCTGTACATAATAGTATTATAAATGCGGAAAGCGCAGTTGCTTCGCCAAAATAGGCTCTATGACACCCTGACGTCGCCTTTTTGGCTGCAGACACATCCATAGTAAAAACTAACCTGTGCGAACCTAAATTGGGTTCGCTGACGGTTTTGTTATGATATAAACAAAACGATTTCATTAAATACAGCAATTTTTCGTAATATTTTAGTTAACATGTATCACTTCAAGACCAACCGGTCTTAAACACGATGATACTGGGGGAAGAGGTTATATAGGTACAGTTCTGCAGCTAGGTATGGATAGTTCACTTATTCATTTCAATAAATACGACATTTCGGTGTATACTCAACCGAAAAGGAAACGTCACCACATTTTCAACGGTGTGAAAAACGAAATACTGATGCCGGAAAAAGACGATTTTTAATGATAGTCATGGGTACATTATTTGTTAAAGGGGCAGTAGCACGTTTTTTGCAAATTTAATTTTTTCAAATCTCCTATTTATAATGATACATTATGTTATTTACTTTAGAGGGTAAAACATCTTATTACACAAACCAATTATCCGCAGTGGTAAAAACGGCAAAAACTGCATGGAGGCCATTTTATTGTGAACACAATTTATTATTTCGAATAACAAAAACGATTCTCATGGCTTTACGGAACCATGTACACTCATTTTTAACTTGATTTTCCGAAGAGAGAAGGGTGTTTTATTATTGGTAGCATTATTTTTCAAATACATTACGTCGACTTATTTGAGCGACGTGCTACTGCCCCTTTAAGAGGTACTCACAATTTCATATATCAGGGTGTAAGACTTTTATTCTCATGACTGTTCAAGTACACTTGGGGTGTTGAAATCGCTTTTTCAATATGTTATTTTGGCCGGAATGTTTGGCATTTAACTTAAAAATTCATAAAATGTAGAAATTGAATTAGTAAAAAATGTTATCGACATGAATACCTTATTTGACTTTTGAAATTTGTTGACGCGTCTTTACTGTTGGACGTCATAGAACAAGCAAAGAAAGTCGTTTTTGACTCTCTTATCTCGCCCAGTTATGGAGATCAAAACGATGACTTCTTAAAACGTGGGTTTCACAGAAACATGAACAGATAATGTTTTGAAATGTTAAAACTAGTTTATTTGGCTTCTGGAGACATGATGTATCTCTGTTTTAGTAGCCTTCATTACGCGCAGATAGAATTTCCTGTATTTTGTATGGTGACGTTTCTTTTGCGGTTGAGTGTAGACACTGATACCGCATCAGGCAAGTGATCCATCACTGGATAATTTAAAGGTACACTCCGTGTTTTTTCATGAAATTTTATTTAAATTTGATACATAAAAAAATATCAAATGTCCTGATTTACGTCCAAATCATTTCACTCGAATTGCATATGTATCTCCTAACGCCAAATATTTGACAATAATTGTTTTCAATGAAACTCGAGCAGCAGCTTAATACACGATGCGAAGCCGAATTCATGCGCCTCATTTACAAGTATGTCAGTTATATGTCCCATTGAACAGTACCAACCAATATATGTTTGCTACACATAAGTTATCAAAAATACGTTTGAACAATTGATCATGACACTCGACAGCCGCGGAACATTGTCCGGTTTTGGATCAAAATCACGGCTTTAAATCTTAATATTGTAACTATATACTGAACAGATTGGCACTAAAACGGTAATTTTCAACAACAGTCATTACTTCTCGATATAATAACACCCTTGGTTACTTTTGACCTATGTTACTACAATAACATACGGAGTGACCCTTTAAGCCTTGCTTCAGAAGCGCGCTGCACCTGAACTGTCCTGCTGACACGTTAGTTTGCTGCAAAGAAATCAAGGCCACGTTCAAGAGAAGTTTCAAAGTAAGCGCTCAATTAGCGATTACTTTCAAACCTCTCTTGAACGCGATTGCTCAATGTAGCGCTACGTAGCAAGGCGAGTAAACATATATATGTCGTTCAGGAGAGAATAAGCGCTTCTTGAGCGCTATTTGAGCGCTAAATTGAGCGATCAATGAGCCATTATAAGCGCTCGCTGTTATGGAACGGAGCCCTGGTGTTGGAGACTGGTGGGAGCTGTGACCTGCGTTAAAAGTTGCCGAATGAAGTCAGACTATTTCATTGGTTTATCTTTGCGTATTGCCGACACCGACAATATGGCAATTTCCTTAGTTATAACGACGACAGTGAGTGACGTAATATTATGCAATGCAATATATTGACGTATTATCTTCAAACTAACACATACTGTACCATAAGAGTGATCAACAATATCTTGTCATGCAAAAGGAAAACTTTCCGGTAAATGGCTACATTTCCCTAATTTTTTAGTTTTAAATGAATGTGCACTGTTGTCAAAATGTTAGAAGTAAAGTCGTCAAAATATGAGCCAACTGGATTGTATTATATATATAATACAATCCAGTTGGCTCATATTTTGACGACTTTATAATACAATCCAGTTGGCTCATATTTTGACGACTTTATAATACAATCCAGTTGGCTCATATTTTGACGACTTTACTTCTAACATTTTGACAACATATATTATATATAAATGACCACGAGTTAAAATTGGCCAAAAAGTCTAAATGAATTTGCAATAAATTGATGAAATTATATACATATCTTGTATTTGTTTTATGGTGGTGAATTACATCAATTCTGACAATCAATTGATCAAATCTCACAGTGGCATTGAGATGTCCACGGTACACATGGAACAGCAGAACATGTTTGTTGAAATGAAATATACAGCTGCCACATTTAAATATGTATAATAGTGTAAATATTTCATGGGCAGAAAACGTATGATGTAAATATTATTATAGTAATTAAGTTAAACAACGTTTACACAAATATATGTTTTTTCAATAGTGTTTATAAATCTACCTGTACAACACCATTTTTTTCCTTAATAAAACAAGTTTTTGATTAATTGCTTTATATATGAATTGCTTTAACTTTTACTTTAATGCTGTTGTTACTTCAATTCAGCATGAGTCGCATCTAGAAGCTGTCATAGTACAGTTAGATATTCAGACGTTCAAATTCTTTATTCATTGAAGTTATTTTGTTAATTCAGCATAAGGTATTTTGATAGTTTAACTTAAAATCAGACAAGATATTTATGAAATTAGTTTAATTGCATGATAATGTTTTAGTTGATTAATTTGTTTTGCCATTTCCAAAATTACTAGATGTGGCTTATTTAAGTTGGGATTCGCGGCCGTTTGAACCATTTCATCATTGCGACCTGAACCTTAAATACATATTTAAACCCTCTCAATTGATCAACGAAATACAAATAAATATATGAATAGAACATTAACATCATCCCACCTGAAGTTTAACTGGTTTGCCATGGCATCAAGTATTTCCTTTAAATAACCAGAGTAACCTCCCTTTACGTTCATCATCCCAGGACTCTGAAACATTTGTATGAAAGATAAACATTAGAGATACTATTGCAAATATAACTTCATGATATTATTGTTTGACTTGCTTCGCATGATTCAATGAGATCTTTTATTAAAATAGTTCGATTACCCTATCGGGGCATTCTCTTCCCACAGAGGTTAGGGCCTACTCCCTTCAGATTTTCAGGATCGGAAATCTGAAGGGAGTAACCTCTGTGGGAAGAGAATGCTATCGGGGTTGCAGATGAAACTAATATAGAAATATTTCTCACAACTGACAAGTTTTCTTTTGTGAACATGGGAACATACGCTCCCCACTTCGGTAACTCCAAGTCACTCCTTCCCACTGTTGCAAATGGGCCACTTGTGGGGATTCATGCATGGGTTTTGTATTCCTACACTTGTACGGCGGATTCTCTCCCTTATTCTCCAAATAAATCAACGTTTATATTGACTAACGTCGACCGTGTTACTTTAAACTTCGTAGCATTTCACTGTTGTAAAGTTGTTCTACTTACTCTGCTAACAATAGGTCTGATGTATATGCTACATATAAATCAGATCCTTTATTTCTATCAACATGTTTATGTACACTTGTTTTCAAAAAATGCAATAAACATACATCGAGAAACACTAAAGCGAATATCCAACGTTTCTGTTTCTATAAAAAAAATAGCATTATAATGTGTCATTGGCAAACGGTGCCTTACGGTGTCGCTGAATGTACAATGCAACGATCAGGATTCCTTTTAAGCCAAGAAAGCGCTCCAAATGCAAACGAGGTTGACTTGAGAGGGGAGAGAATTTGGGGAAAATAAATAAATATGATGCGGAACAGACCCTTCATAAGATATATTGTAGGTATGAACCAACCATTGTACGCTTACTAATTTGAATAAATAATGAGGCATTCTTTAACGAATATCACATTTTCATCTAGTGGTTTCAGCATCTATATACCTCCATCACGGAAACTCGAAGTGTTCTGTTGTTGAATCCAAACTTCTCATTAGGGAACACAATCTCTGATAGGTCCCCCTTATCCACGTGGTCAAGGTCAGGGGTCAAACCGAAAACCCTCCCACCAGGAACGGAATTTAGGGTGTAGATGTCAGCTAGTGATTCATCGAGTCTACCTTCAATCTTTAAAATAGAAAAAGAAAATAAAAAAATAATATATCTAATTAGAGAAATATAAAAAAGATTATATGCACAATTACGTTTAACCTGGCATACGTTTGTGTTTCAATAAAAATGTTTACTATCATCACGTAGACGTTTTTTACATCCCGCCGGGTCCGGGGTTCGAATCCCGCCAGGGGCACGGCAACTTTGTCTGCAGTAGAAAACTGTTCTACACGCAGTTAGGTTTGGGTGCAATGTTACACTGAATGTCAGTGCAGTACCACGGTTCACAAGTTCCAGTCGATGTTGGCGTGTTTCACTGCATTGCATAGTCACATGTTGTTGCGGGCCTTCCCCCATGCAATACTACTAGCCGTCTTGATATAAGTGAAATACTTTGTGGCTATGCATTGCAGTGAAACATGTATCCACCGGGATTCGCAAGCGGGCCTCTGGCGTGAGAGACCAGCAAGTAAGCAACTACAGTACAACGTTACATAAACTGAACCATTCTCCCCAAATATTTACTCGTGAATACATTCGAGTTGAGGAAGATACCTCTGTGGAGAAAATTGAAAAACACGCACCGAAATATGAATTTGTACAATATCAAGTTTCTTTTTGAACATTTTTAAAGGCGCTGTAGCACTTTTTTTTCAAATTTGCTATAGCCATTTATCATTAAATTTTATACAATATATTGTTTTGTTAGAGGGTAAATAATCTCATTACACCACCAGATAAGCCGTATACATAGAAAACGGTTATTGGAAGAAAGATTGCACAAAGCGACAGTGGTGTCGATTTGGGTGTGAATGGTAGCTCTCATGCGAATTTGAGATTTCAGACAGCAAGATAATTGACCATTCTATCATGCTAACATATTCAAAACTCTACTTTGAGTGTTAAGGTATCGCTGTGACCAAAATAAAATGGCCGCTCGAAGGGAAATGAACTTGCATGGCTTAACCGAACAATTGCAATGTACATTCGTTTTAGAACCTTATTTTATTGATTCAGGAGTATTATTTAGCCAATGGCAACACTTATTTACTTTTTTTATATCACTTTATTTCAGTAAGAAAACCATGCTACAGCGCCTTTAATACAGCAATAAGCAATGTTTGTGTCTATATGTTGATGACATGTAACATAAAGGATGACCCCACCCCATCTCTACCAACTCCCCGTCACGTTAACGTACTTTGGGCGATATGAGTGCCACATTCTCCATCTCTCGTAGATCGGCGGGGTGCTGAGAAGGGCGAAATACATCTGTACACAAGCCTAGCCAGTGCGAGTAGTGGCGGTAGTCAGTGGATCTGTTAGAGTCTAGGTCGAACTGTTCAACCTACGGACAAATATATCTACTATGTTAATAATGTCAACTCCACGGGATACTGGGGGAACACATACCTACTGAAAGAGATTGTGTCATGTTGGCAGAATGTTTTTTTATATGCCGGTGAAATGGTTTATCACGTACAACAAATACATGCACAAACCACCTGTTTAGCTAGATCTAAAAATCAATGAGAACAATCTGACGACATCAGTTGGTCAAGATAATGTCATCGAGTTCCTGTCATATTTAAAACTGAATTGTATATCTATAATTGAAAATATATTGTCAATTGTGCCATGTATATCATATTGAGAATGTATATTGCATTTGCTTATAGGTGCCTGCAATACAAAAGGAAGTTAAGTGATAAAAATTTTTATTTCATTATTGGGAATTACACTGGCCTAAGAATAAGGATATTAACCATTATATCTTCAGACAAGAACATTTTCTCAATTTCTCTCTGCGATTAAACGTGTGTTTAACATGAGTTTCTCTGCTTAGCATCTATGTCTATATTCCAAAACCAACTCTTTCAATGAGCCCGAGCATATACTCAGAACGTCGTTTCTTTTTACATAAATACTGTTGCGATCCAGACATAATGATTTCATTATGCCTTTCAAAGACGTCAATAGATCAACAACGTTCTCTACTGAAAAAAAATCGTTTAAAAAGTTCTTTCACAATTGATATAAAGATTTACCTTTCTGAACAATAACGAAACTATTCATTAGTGATGGACTGGCTATCGTTTTGTGATACCTCATCATCGATAATCTCTGATCAATTATTCAGAGCTACACGATTATATATGTATACATCAATGAAAGTTTACCAACATTCGATCATTAACGACCATTCATCAACGGTTATGCACCAACAGTCATTCTGGAATGGAAATCAATAATACACATGATTTACCTCAAATACTATGTGCATAGAATTGGTAACTGGAAATTCATTGTTCAGTTGTTGTGCATATATTTACTTTACCATTTGTAACAGCTGCAAGATGCGTGTATAGTTGGCTATAACGACGAAGTGTAGAGCAGGGAAGGACTTGAGATGGATGTCTCTCAACATCTCCCGTGTCTCTGAGCTGGACAGGTGAACCGGGAGTCTCTTAATGAACAACGTGAGCAGGTAATTCGTGTCTCTCACATCCTCCAGCGTTATCTGGAGCAGGTCGTCTGAACAAATAAAAATCATTGTTGTAACTATCAAAATGTTGCAATTACATGTATTTTACTAATATTATGAATGTAAGAACAGAATATACTCCAAGGGGCATTAGAAACGATGCCACATTTTCAACAGAACCAAACACAAACATTTCTACACGACAGATATAAATTGTAATTGTATGGGAATATTAAAATATCAGAAATATGTTTACCATTCCAGATGGAAAGACAGACAATATGGTTTTTAATTGTTTAAAATATGTTCATACATTTTTTCTCTTCATCATTTTTAATGTATGATAAATCCTTCTCTTCTTGTATTAAATAATTTCATTTCACGATTAAAACCAGCAAATGCATTCAATTGGTGGCTTACAAGTAATATTTTACTATCAATCAATTAATACATTCAGTTTACTTAAAATGTTCATAAACACAATACTGACAGCAGAAAAGGATAACCTTCATAACCTGACGTTTACAAAAAAATAACCTGCGGTACTACTTTATCACTGTATTATTGTGCAATTATTACACTGCTATCACATGCTCTTTTAACTTTTTAAAAACCTTACAACGTGAATTCTAATTGTAGTTTGATTTGAAAGTTTGATTAAAACAGCATATTAGAACCAAACATGAATTACCTTAATCATATTTCCTGTGAACTACGTTTTGCGCGTGGTGACACATGGGGATGCGGTATTATTGTGGGCGGAGCTGAGCGCATGATCTAAGACATTATCTAAGTCTTTATCAATCTACAAGCCATATAACGTGATACTTGAAACGACCTTTCTAAACCGTATCACCCGGTACGAGGGACTTACAACATTGTTATTCCCGCCAGGAGGGTTTACACAGACAGTTGTAAACCTTGTTATAAGGAATTATAATGATTGTAAACCCTGATATATTTGTTAAGATGACGGCTTGAAAGTAAAGATCTAACTAAAGAAACTAACTTAGACTAATTTTGAAAAATTTATTAAATTTACAACAGAAAATGTACAGCAAATGTTTTGCAGAAAGTGCGTCTCGAACCCGTATCCACGATCACCTGTAGTTACTGAGTCAGCGCCTTAGACTACTGCGCTAATGGGACAGACGAAATGTTACTGTACAAAAGAAACCCCATATAGCGCGGCTGTTAACAGGCCGACATCACCCAGGGATCCTCAATGTAACGCCAGGGATCCTCAAGATCCTCAATATAACGCGATAACAAGTAAAAAGCCTGTTTTACACTTAAAAACGGTTGATAATATAGATTACCCATTCTACCTCGGATATGGTAAGGTTGTAGACCCTGATAGTCAGGAAAAACCCTCGGATGCTTCGAATCCTCGGGTTTTTCCTTCCTTTCAGGGTCTACAACCTTACCATATCCTCGGTATCATGGGTTATCCTTATAATATCATACCTACATGAAGATTCTTCGTATAGAAATATGATGTTCCCCCATCGAAGAGAGTCAAGCAGTGTGTATGCGGTTCTCAGAGTGTTTGACCAATACGGCGGCGTTGTTTTCTGGACTTTGTGCAAGTCGTTAAAGAAGCAGTCGGTAGTGTCGCATGGAAAAACTGCGAATGAAGTGAATCAAATATGAAATTAAGAAATGTTATCGTTGTGAAAAATTAATCATTATCATTATTCTTCATATTCATCAAAAGCAAATGGTATGTCTTGATAAGAGAAAAATTAGTAATTGTGTCATAACATGTATCCATTTATTCATGGTACCAAACGTGTGACGACTTTAAAAGGTTTTGAAACAACCACACATGATCACTGATAATATTTTTATGACAATCGGTTTTGTTTCAAATTCAGCAAAAACTTTCTGGCTGTGGTTGACAAAATAAATTTGTTATCTCATATTTTACGAAACATGCAAGAACATATTCATTAATCCAGTAACACTTCAAATGGAATAAGGACTGCAAATCTGGCAAGGGTATAAGTATATTCATTATCTATATACTATTTCATAATGAACTTGTAACTTTGTAACTAGGAAACTATGGGAATAAAAAAACAAAACAAAACAAACAAAAAAACTATACACTATTAAATATGTCTAAGTAACATCTTAGAAATTATTCAAATTTACAAATTCCCAAAGCATATTCCAACTATTGCTAGCATAAGAATGTTTTCGACCAAATGTTAGTGTATGACTCTATTTAAACAGAGTAAACATGAAACAACTGCTTAATTGTGAACAAAGATAACATTTCGGAGTATATGCTTACTCCTTAATCAGATGGAATGTGGTAATCTTTAAATATCTATCTCACAATTGCGAACATTCTGTAAAAAGTATCCGATCTTGTTATACCCCGACATCGAAGGAGTGAGAATAAGCACACAGAAGAAATCATCATCCAGAAAATATTGTTTTCTTAAATGTCTTTGATTTGCATAATTCGTAAAGATGCTAATACCTTTTTGAAAATACCTTATGGAAAATACGAGAGAACGTGAATACAACGTTATGTGGATTGACTGTCCAATAGAAGCTGGGAACCAATAGCATTCACAGGGAAACAATTGCTATATATATACCTACCGTATGAACTACATGTTAGTCCAATGAAAGAAATCACTATAAGGAAATCAATCTTCATGATTCCACTCGAATCACAGACAGCATTAGCACATATCCGCATTGTTTCTCGGAATGTTTCAAAGCTGTTATACTGAAATGTCGTCAAACTGTATGATGGCAAAGCCACGAGTGAAACTTCAATTATCAATTCATCCAATAACAATCAACTAATGGTGTATTGTCATCTACACAAGAGAGGTATTGTTGTTAACCCTTACTCGACCAAACGCATTCGACGCAGTACAACTAGACTTCTGGCGACTAGGTTTGATATATATCCAAACAGTCTCTACAGTCATCCAAACCACGCGTATTGTTATCTATAATATCGATCCCAAAACAAACCAAAATCTATTTTCATAATTAGAGGCCCAGCATAAATGTCTTGCTATTGATTGGATGATCGTTCTGAACTACTAAATACCACATGGCTCAAACCGACCACTTCCAAGGGTACACAGGTTCAGTGTCCAATTACTGAGACAAATTACTGATTACTTATCTAGGTGCGCTATATGTTCATTTGCGTCACATTACAAATCACGAATTAAATAAATTTGATTCTCAATATTTAATGTTCTCTAAAATTGAATTTAACATTAATGTTCAAATTCAACGTATATATTTGTCAAGGATAAATTTAATACTTATTTGTATGTTGTTCAGTTAATTTGAAGCTTGTTACTTCAATGACATCTGACTATTACCAAGTATATCTTCATTACTTTATGACATTATTACTTCACATAGTGAAGAGGGTGGGTGGCTTCGTCAAATCAATATAACCCAAATCAATGTTACTCTCAGGGGTCCACTAAATTTCCATGCACTAATTTGCAAAAGGATGGATATGGAAACAATAATATTACAAGAAAACTAAAATTATGACAGTTTTACACATGACATTAGGTCTTTGTTCTCTAAGAATGAATTTCGATAAGAATTTTCAATTATGAATTTAGTGTCTTATAAGCGTTATGTTGTTGCAATTACAGTTAGTCGTAGACTAGATGTAGTCAGCTCGATATGAATGGTGTGTGTGGAACATGGTTGGGCTTTCAGCTATGCAACGTTATCAACGCAACAAAGCAGTTTAAGAAAGTCCCATTCATTTGCATTAAGTTCTCAAATATATATATATATATATATATATATATCACTAACCATCGACACCGAGCTCTGTTGGCTCTAGAAGAGCCGCGAGCCGTTAATGAATGGCACTTGTACCTAACTCATTATGTCTTGATGGCATTATTGTTGTTTTGCTTTGATGTTTTCATGCTCTGGCCATTAAAACATTCAGGGGGAAATAATATTGTTACCGTGTTTGAAAAATGCTTACGAAATAAAGAAAACCATTAGAGATATCCATAAATCCATTAACAAACTAGTTCCAAAATTTACTCAACCAACCAATCCCTCACACCACTAATCGTCAAGACTGGACACGTGTCAGGAGTCTTAGGGATCCATTAGGATTCGTTAGGATTCGTCATATTTTGCATGTTTTAGTTCAGGTCGTGTCTCTCCATGATTCAGATACAGTACAAGTAGGATAGAGTTAGGGATAACCGTGACATTCGGCTGGAATCTACAGATAATTGCGAATTCCCTATGAACCGAATAAATGTACGAATCAGGAACGACCTAAAATTAATTCGTGCCTTTTCTTGACAGTTCGTGTTCGTATCGATTAATATTCAGTTACGATGTTTCCGTATCGATTAAGATTCAGTTACGATGTTCCCGTATCGATTAAGATTCAGTTACGATGTTTTCGTATCGAACTATTTACATTTACATTGTATTCAATCGGGAGTTCTTGGTCAAAACTTTGAACAGTTCAAAGTGTCAGTTACGAATTCCTGACTGCTGAAGAATTGAAAGAGCTGACTACGAAGAAATACGAATTCGAACTCCACGAACTGAATACGATTCAAACACGTATTCGTGGCGATTTGTGGTCGTACTGTGAGGGGGTTTAAGAACTAAACAGATCAAGAATTTAATCATTTCCTAATTTCCTAACTAAGCTTTTCTGTGACATTTCTGAACGTGATATCACTTATATTCACATACTGAAATCAGGAAAACCCTATTTTAAAGGTGAAATTCCTCCTGCATTTTTCAAGATAGGGATACTCCATATTCTGCGAATTCTTCCGAATTTCAGTTAGAATGTGCATCCGACGCAAATATCTGCCTTGGTGTACATGTTTTCAGGGGAAATAGTTACATCAATACTGAATAAACATCACTGAACTTATATTCAGTTTCGGATATGCTGATAATGTATGTTCCAAGTGTTTCAAAGCCTCAAGGGCGATTTGTCTGTGCCTTTATTGACTTCAAAATGTTTGACGAGAAAACAGACTGCCACGGTAAATTATAGAATATTCTTTACAATATGTTTTCAGTAAAATATTTGCTAAAAGATGGCAGTTTTTTAAAATGAGATGTTTCTACTGTTTTTTTTAAAAAAGCGTTGGTACGTCAAGGCTGTATTGTAACTCAAACTCTTTTCATACTGTAAATCATTTAACTTATTCCAGATAGTTATAGATTTTCAAAACATGGCGTGCTTATATCTACATATATTGATGATATCACGATATTATTTATTTACTGACAATGAAAATGAATTGTTTCTGGACAGTCATTGATTTAAAAGAATATAATTATGACTTTATTTTAATCATGTATTACTTCGGGTTTTAGTAAATAAGTAAATAGTTATGTTTGTCAAAGTACAAGATTCTGTTACTCTTTTCGATGGTATTTCCTTATTATACAGATGTCCCAAGTTTCAAAGAACAATTTATTATCCTTTTTAATCAACGTCTAAGAGATATTTTCTATCAAAAATGATTATGTCAATAAATAATTCAAGGTTCAGTATAAGAACACACATACCCTCTCTCTTATATTATAAATATGAAAGGTAAATTTCCAATGTGGGCACATTGTCCATTTCGAACTTGTTTCCATGAATTTAGAATCAATTATTTACGTAAAACAAGAATTACCTTTAATTGACAACGTAGCCATTTATAAAAAAAATGTAACACATATCATATTAAAAACGAATTTCAAGTATTCTTTATGTGTGGCCAGTCAGAATGATTGGATGTAAATACTTATCTTTCATATCGTAAATTGTCACCTAGAAATAAAAAAACCCAGTTTCCAGTCTTTCAATATCTTTGAATATTGATTTGATCACAGATCATTTTCAAAACTTCGAAAATACCTCATCAGGCGGTATTCATGTAAACAATGCATCTGATGACATAATTATAAAACATGTAATATAACGGAAAAAATATAAATGATATCCATTGATCTTAGTCGGTAATATGACATGATATCAAAGACAATGACATTGATCTTATCATTATCTCATACAATTGCCATCCCTTTTGTTTTATTAGCAATTGTCATGGATCGATCTGCATTGCCCACGTGCTCTACAGATGTAACACGGGAAAATAGGCGTGTCGTTTGTTTACATAACACTCTTTATATATGCTCAATTACTATATATCTAGTTTCAGAAGCACGTACTCTAATCAATATGTATGTATTATTAAACTGACGTATATCCGAAAAATAGACACTTGTTATATTTTAGTTAACGTTGAGACAACTTGTTTCTTCGTAAAAGAAATAGTGTCATACACTTAGAAAAAAATCAGAAAGCATTTGTGTTCACAGTTTAAGCAGTTTATACAAACTATTACAGTCACACACTAATTTAATTTTATCAGATTATTATTTAAGTCAATCATCATTCATGCGATAGTGAATAAATAAAAAATGCATAATTTACATGTATGAGAGACATATGATCATTTAAAATTCACCCGTTGAACTTGTTAATAAATATATGATAAATATCACTCTTTTGTGAAAATATTAAACATCAAAAACTTAAATGGGCAGGGAATAAATATAATACCGAACTTGACCCGTTTACCATTTTTATGAACTTTGTGAATGACGTGTTCTTCGAAATCGCTATCGCTCGTTAGATACCAGATCATTCAATTCTTTCATAAAAATGGTATTAAATGGGACTTTATTGAGTATTCTCAATTTAAAAAAATTTAAACGATCAGGCGTTTGCAAAATAGTGGGCTCTGATGTCTAAATAGATATCCTTTGCGGATATTATTGTTGATGTAGTAAACACAGTATATTGTCATCATACATGTTTGAATTGTGCAATAATGGATTTTATACGCCCTTGACATGTTAGTGTCACGTGACGTTTTTATTTCCAGCTTTTTGTTATAGATAGTAACTGGACCACATGGTTTCATCGTTTACAACGACCGAGTTATTTAAGAGATCATAGCCTTTGACTTAGTCTGTCATCCAGACCCTTAAATACTTTAAGCGCCTAGGCAAGTCTAGAACAAGACTCTGAGCTCAGGTGAAAATGAACACATCTCAGAGGCTCCTTTTTATTTAATTTTATTTTATTTTTAAATTTTATGAAATAATTCATTTCAGAGGCTAAATGTTAGACTACCTTTGACTGTAAATATCTTAATAATTATCATATGACTTTCGAATATGTCTGATGTAAATAACACAAATAAACTATTTTTTGTTTTGTCTCTGATTTGCTCTTCTTAATATATCATCATTTATATTATCAATTGTTTTCACAAACTCAAATAGCATATTTCGAGTAAAACAAATAAAACGAGAAATGTTTATCGATTTTGCTTAAAAAATAGCATAATGAGGTGTAGTTGGCAAAGTCACCTTTACAATATCGTCGCTGATTGGCCAACTGGAGTCAAATTCAACCAATCGGGACTCTCCATTTCTAGCCGGGAAAGTCATAGTATAATAAAGGTTAGGATCGAAAATATATGATGGGAGTAAACTCCCTGGGAAGAGAATGTATGATGACTCAAACGCCCTCACTAACCCAGCCCTTCAGTATTAAGCACTGGGTAATCATATAGATTTACAACGAAGCGGATAGATCGTTCAATGAATCAATTAAAAGTTCACACTGCCGTGCATCATTGAGCAGTATACACACTGACTGAACTCACTGGAGCACCGAACATGTTTATATGCTTGACCAGGTTTGTATTGGACCCGCGGGTGGATTGGTACTTTAGATATTAAAATTGTTTATGCAAACAACTAAAGCAGCTAACAAACAGTCTGCGTATAATGTAACACAATACAATACACAAACGACTGAATTATTTCTGTTCTTTTCTAATTGGATGATAGTTTGTATTGCTGCCAGTAGTTGGAAAATTATACATAACATCTAATTAGATGTCACCGCAATGCATAACCACATGGCGTTGCGGGCTTTCTCCCTGCAATAATACTAGCAGCCGTGATATAAGTGAAATACTCTTGAAAGCGGCGTTAAACCCTAACTCACTCACTAATTAGATGAAACTATCATCTAATTAGATGTTATGTATAATTCCCCGACTACTGGCATCAATGCGCTTCCATATATAACAAATTTCAAGTAACGGAGAACAAAATGAAAAAAGGGTCGTGGCCCTTGTGAGTCACATCTGGCCGTCACAGTGATCAAATCTATTGGGCCGGATAGCACAGTGGTTAGCGCTTTCGGTTTATGATCGAGAGGTTCGAATCTCGCCTAGGGCTCAGCAACTGCTGTAGAGAACAATTCTACATGCTGTAAGTTTTGGGTGCAATACTACACTGTACAACCCTTGGATGCTCGCAGGTTTCATCGCAATGCATAGCCAAACTGGTGTTGCGAACTTTCTCTCTGCAATAATACTACTAGCCTTGATATAAGTAAGTGAAATACTCTTCTGAAAGCAGCGTAAAATCACCTCAACAAGTCTACCATTTAGACTCCCATTCATCCTAGAAGTATGTTCACAACATTCGTACTGGAGAAGATGAGGAAAATAAGTTTTCAGATCTTGAACCCTATTTGGAGTCAGATGGTCACCAAATCTACAATTTAGAAAATCATTTGGCCAAGGAGTCTCTACACAACATTTCATTTTACAGTACATGAAAAGTGTTCCATATAATTTGAGTTAAGCTGAAAAATGTAATTTGAGTTTCTATGGCACCAGCCAACTTCGCCGTGACTTGATATAATAAGCTATTTTTTGCTTATGTTTGTTGCTATAGACATACATTGGAGAGCATTTAAAAGCTAATGAAGACGAAAATGTACCAATGACCTATTCCTCAGGACCCATATTTTCGAAGCTCTCTTAGCGCTAAGATAGTCGTAAGTGCCATACATTAACATTGACTTCCGACTATCTTAGCGCCAAGAGAGCTTCGAAAATATGGGTCCAGTGGTTTTTAGGTCTGTTGAAAAGTTGAAAACCCCAAAAGGCACATTTACACATGATGACTGTTCACCATATCAAGTTTCATTGAGCTAGGCTTTACGGTTATTGAGTTCTGGTCGGAAATAAAAGCCTGGACGCACATAAGGACAAATCCATGATAATACCGACAATGAATGAAACAGTATTTGTTTGGGTCTTGAGTTGATAATATAAGGAGAAACCATGATACCGAGGATATGGGAACGTTGTATACCGCGATAGGTAGGAAAAATCCGAGGAAAGCAAAGCACCCAAGGGGTTTCCCTGACTATTCGAGTTTACAACCTAACCATATCCGAGGTTGAATGGCTTCTCCATATAACCAACCGTTTTCAAGTCGAAAATACGCTTTGTTTGAAAATCGCGTTACAGTGATGATCTATGGTTAATACAGTCACTAAAATCACTGTTAACTGTCACGGTATATAAGTTGCTTATATGTTGACAATCTGTGAACCTCGCGATCGGTGGCGAGGTAGGCTCAAACGTTAGCTCACGTACCACAGGTGCCAGCGGTTACAAGTTCGAGTCGCACTTTCGTCAAAACATTTGGGCCCGTAAGTTCAAAACAGGTTTTGAGGTAGTTTAAGCTAGTCCGGGACTAAATCTTGATTTAAACCAAGTTTGGTAATTTCAAAGCAGGTTTATCTTAAACCTGGTTTAAAGTGCCTTAAACTACCTTGATTTCAGGGTAGAATTTAAACCAGCTAGGGGGGTAGTTTAACATGACTGTTTTTACCTTTACATATCGATATGTTACAAAAAATTCATCTGATTTTATGTTGGAAGCATCTGGTAAAGCGAAATTTATTGCTTGCAAACAATTAACTCAGACCTTTGTCTGTCTTTCGTTTTTATTTTTCCTTCAGAACTGCTGCACCCCCTAAAAGCTGAAATGTTGTCGGTTGGTACTAGGGGATCAAAGTTTTTACATTTTGTCCTTCACAACATCGGCGTAACAATCGTTATCCTTCAACCCTTCACAAAGCTTAAATGTTTCCCTTTTAAATGAGTTAACTGCGAGAAAAAGAAAAAGATGCAGTATAATTTACTAATTTAACATTTAAAACAATTTAAATATCAACAAAGTAACGAATAAGTTATCAATAGACTGGCCATCGATGTCTAATTATGCTGTATCAAAACTTTCCATACACCGATGGACGGCTTCACTCATCATTTTCTTTATTTCTTAATCATTGAACGCTATTCTCTGTTAATAAAACCATAAAAGACATATGTATAAATAGGAATGTCCCTGATAGAACCCTCTTGCTAACATCTCCATCAACTTGAAAAATGATCGCAACAGGGTGTCCATGGACACTGATCTTTCGACTTCTCTCCGGGCTCAAGTAATACCAGGAAGCTGAGAACATCACTTTGTTGAATCAAAGTTACGAGCGTGGCAGGAATGAGCATGATAAAACGGTCAATGTGTAAACAGCTTTCATATTCCGAGCACAATTAATAAGGAGAATATATAATGCAATTAATTTATAATTGGCTGGTTTGTCTTAACAGTGACGGACAAACATTGTGTATTTGCTATTGACTGTGTATTGCGTGTAGTGCAGAATACTGAATTCTGAATGTGTTTGAAGATGTGCGTATGGAAGAGTTGTCTGGCTGAGGGGGACACTAGGCTGGCTGGGGCCAGTAACTGTTAGTCACTGACCAAGTCATAACACTTCATAGTTGCTAATTGATTAATTTCATTAACATTGCATAAACATTGGGGTTGGGTATGGGACAAGAATGACTTTTTCGTGTTTGAGGCACATAGCTACTTATTAGCTATTTTCAAAGCCTTTTAAAGCATTTTGGAACACTATTTTATAACTTGGGAAAACAGTTTTTTTAGATCTTCAACCTCATGTATTTAAAAATTGCACTGTTTGATAATCCTGTCCGCTTTGATAAAGTCATGCCTGACGGCAGTTGAATTAATAAACATTCGACTTCAGGTTTTAAAATTTTCATTATCTCAAAATATTTTTTTTCAAAATATATTTCATACACTATGTAAACAATTGTTTGTTTGTCGAAACATACACAAAATCGTTTCATGGCAACTCAATCGCTTCACATAATGCTAAAACAAGACACGGACAAGCAAAACTGCTCAAAATATATGCAAATGAGGGTAATTAAATAGCTGCTACCTTTGGGTGTGATAACAAATCAAGGGACGAAATAAATATCATTTTTGTGAGGTTCATTGAATTCAGACACAAATGCGCGATGTAAGCGCGTACCAGATATTGTGATACAGTGTGTTACATTTTTCTAGTTTGACCATGTAGACTTCACAGGCGTCGCCAAAATTATTTATTAATACAAAATGTATCAAAATAAAGCCTGTGTCCTATAGATTTACACAATGTTTTCACTTTTTTAAGATGCCCAATATAAAAACATCATCATAGTTCCTATGCATTGTCGCTTCTCAGCAAGCCGGGAATTTTAGAGTGTTTGCCGTAAAAAGACAACACTCTACTTTGGAAGCACAGACAGTCGTCGTTTATAAATAAATATTGAAGTTGTTTACATCTGAGAATAGGAAATTAATCTATGAATCTGTCTGTGTAATTTGATGATTTAATTTTGCCAGGCAAAACAGATTCAGACATTTAAAGAAAATGTATCAATTTTTCATGACGTCACGGCAGATTAATGTGGTACAGGGATACCCACAACGTAATTTTAATGAAGCAGTAAGAGGGTAAATAATGCTAATCTTCACAGCTATTGGTGATATTTTTGTGACAGCTTAACAAGTGATCTGTAATAGTGTTATTTCATGAATTATCGCAGGTGTTGTTTTTGGTTTCCAGAATGAGTTGTCAAGTTTTAAATTTTGCCAATAATAATGAAGTGATACAATATTGCATTAATGCACTCAAATATGTCAAATATAACCACATTTTAGGAATATTATATATATTAGTCAATTGTTCTCTTTATTTCTCTTTCGTACTTTCTGATTTCATGTTTGACAGTAAGTTTCATTCTTTTTAAGATATTTAAATAAATTTCAGAATCCATAGTCAAAGTCAAATCGTGCCCTGAACAATTAAAAAAAAATGTTTTGAAGACCATACTTTTTCCACATTAAGATACATTTTTTGTATTAAATAAGTCTTTAATTCAGTCAATAAATGGGTAATTTTCAAAAAATGTCCGATTTTCAATACCATGAAATATTTTTTTTAAATCATTTGGAAAGTGATAGTTTATTGTCATAATTGAAACAAGGTTCATATCCACATAAAAAATAGAAATATGCAAGCTTAACGACAACTTGTTTGGTAATTAACAACAAATGATTAATTAAATTAATGAAATACTTCCGTGCTGTTACCGCAATTAAAAAACTATTTTTTTTAAAAAAGTATTCAATTCATATAGCTGATAACTATGTTTTTATAATGAATTCCTTCCATATTAACAGATTTTCCATAAGGTAAAAACGAATCATATCATCTTGTCAATTATTTTGAACATTAATCAAACAGTTTCTGTAACAATTTCAACAAGACAATATTCCAAAAATGATATGATCATCTGACATATTCCCAAACAAATATTTTCACACCTAATGTGGTTAAACATGATGTACTATTTGGGGGAACAAGTATTTAGCTAAGACAAAGTTATCATTATTTATTTTTTTTACTTTTAAGTTACGATAACAGCATAGAAATTGAGGTAACAGCAGAGAAAGTATTTTCTGTGCTGTTACCACCCTTACAAATGTTTTATCAGATAAATTAATTAATTCACAGTGGTAAGACTTTTTATCATGACTCGCTATCCATGTTAAAATGTTTTGACTGAAAAAAGTGATAGCTATGTATTATTGTTTTCCTACAATTACGGTAACAGCATGGAAATTTTGGTAACAGCAGAGAAAGTTCATACTATAGACATATGTTTTGGACAGTCTAGGCTATATTCAAACAAATGTGATTTCCCTACATCATGTACATAGTGGGAGCATGTTCCTTCAATAAGCTGGAGAGGCGGGATTACTGCAAAGATATTGTCAGACACATACAAGCATCTGTCCTTTAATTTAATGTCAGAGGAAACAATTTTCTCATCGAACTGGAAGTTAGTACATAGTCAACCTGAACATCATAGATGTCCGTTTCAACAACAATGTCTTGATAGGGTCAATTGTCTTGACATTCTTACAAAGTATATTCTCTTAATTTCTTTCATTTTTCAAGTTTCTAACATCGAAACAAACTTTCAGTAGCCTTAACTAGTAATAACTACAATATGTAACATAAGATATACGTCCAGTGCTGGCAGATTTCTGTAGGCATGATGCAATCAGCCTTGATTTAATTCTTTACAAACATTTGGGTTTCTATGTTTTGGATAGATGGAAAATCAACACATTTGCAAAACATGTGACAAAGCAAGAATCTGTCAAATACCTATGTATGTCTTTGAGTTTCTTGTTCAAAGGCCGTTCTGTTCAATATTTCTCTCACATTGTATTTTTTAAGAGAAATACATGGGATGTTGTTATCAGAGAACTTAGCAAATGTTCTGACTAAGTCAAGTCATGTTTTGACATAAAAGCCAAGAAAATGTCTTAATGAATAGTTCTATAGATGCTGTTAAAGAATGATTCCGTGCTGTTACCATGAAGGTTGTCTCTGTACAGGATTTTTAATGAATTATTTTGCTGATGTTAATATTCTTGATCAGGTTGACGCAGGAATATGATGTCATTATCTTCAGTAAAATGTTATATTTTAAGGATAAGTTTATTAGGCAACAAAACACATTTTTCAAATTGTAATTTTCTGTGCTGTTACTGAAACATTCTGTGCTGTTACCGTTGTTTGCACAAACAGTGGGTGTACTGCTCATACTCAACTGATGTCATATTTTCAATACAGGCAACTAAATGGTAATATGCATATTTTTGATAACATACTATTTCAAAGTTGAGGGCATTTATAAAACTTAAAAATAAATTTAAAACTGTAATTTTCTGTGCTGTTACTGAAAATTCTGTGCTGTTACTGAATTAAAATTGAAGTAAAAATACTGATGCATTTCAATATTTTTTTTACAAATTTGAGGTCTCACGTTATAAAAACATGTATTCATTTAATAGGACAAATCAGTTAGTATGAAAGAAAAGATTAGTTCATGAAATTGTGTAATACCATTCTGTGCTGTTACTTATTCATTCTATGCTGTTACCGGATCAATTGGTAACAGCATATATGGTAACAGCATTGAAAATAATATGTTGAAATTCTCTTCATTGTAAAATGAAGGACTCATTTAAGTATTCAATCATGGACATTGAATTATGTCATATAAAGCTAAATATGACATACTTACTAAAAATATAAAAACACATATATCAAGCAAAATCCAGGTAACAGCATAGAAACTGTTAAAATATATTCCTCAACCCATAGACCTTTGATTTCTTGGATCAAGTTTGGGTTTAATCTTAGCCCCACCACATGCCTTCTATCTTGACTGGACAAAAAGTGGCTTGATTGACACACAGCCTCACTTTGGTTAGTGGGGGAGAAATCATTATTCCATGATGATTTATATGATGGTAACAGCATAGAACACAAAACCACGGACACATACAACAGGCTGGATTTTCAGTATTTCCCAAAATATTTACACCTCAAACATTGGTGTGATATTTGTTCGCCTTTAGATAGAACATATTTCTTAATGTTCTCTTTTTATTCCTTTTTGAAAAACTGACAAATTATGTGTGTAAATGTTGCTCTCAAGTTTTTGGACAGGCTGTTTTTGACACACCTCTGAAACTATTTCATAAATATAAAAAATATTTAAAGTGATTATTCATATATTCTTTTGAAAATGATAGATAAATTTATTACACAACCCATATATACTGAAAACTTCATTAGATTAGTGATATTTCAGGAAATATAGTGTCCCAAAAGGTCTGGACAGAAATTCGGACATTTTTTGAAAATGACCCAAATCTGTATACATTATTAATGTAATTGCTAATCTTCAAAGCTGTTTATTATGATACTTCAGTGTCTTGCCATGCTTATTACTAACGAAGAAACTGATGTTCAGCCCTTCTTGAAAATGCTAAGTCACTTTACCATATACATGTACTTGGACAGGAAGTGTTAACAGAGCATGCTCAAAACTTGGGTTTTACAAATTTAGGATTGGAAAATTAATGAAACATAAGTATTACATTTAGACCTGGTCTAAATGCTAGTTTAACTAAACTATCTTTCTATATTACCGTTTAAGTTAGACCAATGGTCTTAGTCTAACTAAACCAAGACTAGCACTAAACCTGGTCTAGGAAAAACCTGCTTCGAACTTACGGGCCTTGCAGTTTATGTTAAACCTAGACTAAGATAGTTTCTTCAGTTGTTTACTTTAACATTTCTTACACAATATATCAGGGTTACAATTATTATAATTCCTCCTAACAGGGTTTACAAGGATCTGTGTCACCCCTCCTGGAGGGACTTCAAGTGTTGTATGTCCATCGAACTGGGTGATAGGTTTGCAAGCATCACGTTATTTGGCTAGAAGGTTGATAATACATTGTAACATTTCTCTTTAAATAACTATAACAAAAACACCAAACATCACTTGAATAAATTTACTTGAATCACTTAACAAATCATACACACTTTCTTTCAATAAAAACATACATTGATGTACACTTCTTTTGCCTGTCAGTTGTTACATGACTGTGCATGCATATAAAAATGATATTTCATACATACACAGAGTGTTTATGTAACACCCATCTTAGCATTAGCAGGACGAAATATTTGTAAATTACATTCATACATTACGACAGTAAAGGAAGTGTCGCAACTTGGCATTGGCATTTTGTTCGCAAATGCAACACAGATGGCGTACATGTTTAAATTCTGAGCATTTAGTGAAACGGTACCCTGCATAATATATCGTGGCTTGGTGAAGAAAAGTACAAAGTGCATTTTTGATACATTTTCACTTGTTTAAAAATTAGTCATCGCTTCAGTGCTCTTCATGGTGCGTAAACATTTGGAGACTGCATCTTCAGTAATCATTTACATATTTAATTATGTAAAGCCCGAAAGTGCAGAAAGGTACCAAGTGCATTACACAGAAACCTTTAGTGCAGAAAGGTACACAGTGCATAACACAGAAACCTTTAGTGCAGAAAGGTACAAAGTGCATAACACAGAAACCTTTAGTGCAGAAAGGTACACAGTGCATAACACAGAAACCTTTAGTGCAGAAAGGTACCAAGTGCATAACACAGAAACCTTTAGTGCAGAAAGGTACCAAGTGCATAACACAGAAACCTTTAGTGCAGAAAGGTACCAAGTGCATTACACTGAAACCTTTAGCGCAGAAAGGTACCAAGTGCATAACACTGAAACCTTTAGTGCAGAAAGGTACCAAGTGCATTACACTGAAACCTTTAGTGCAGAAAGGTACCAAGTGCATTACACTGAAACCTTTAGTGCAGAAAGGTACCAAGTGCATTACACTGAAACCTTTAGTGCAGAAAGGTACCAAGTGCATTACACTGAAACCTTTAGTGCAGAAAGGTACCAAGTGCATAACACAGAAACCTTTAGTGCAGAAAGGTACCAAGTGCATAACACTGAAACCTTTAGTGCAGAAAGGTACCAAGTGCATAACACTGAAACCTTTAGTGAAGAAAGGTACCAAGTGCATAACACAGAATCCTTTAGTGCAGAAAGGTACCAAGTGCATAACACTGAATCCTTTAGTGCAGAAAGGTACCAAGTGCTATCCTGTTGGAGCAGCAAGGTTCCATGTAACACTTGGGACCTTTCTGCAACAACTCTTTATTTAACCTCCAAGACGGACTATTATAACCAAGTGGCACTTGGTACCTTTCTGTTCTAAAGAGTCGACATCGTACAGTAGAGGTTCCCGCACATGGTGTAGCTGTGAAGGAGGTGAGGTGAATTGGGTATTTCACTTATATCGCAGCTGCTAGTATTATGGCAGGGAGAAAGCCCGCAACGCCATGTGGCTATGCATTGCGGGAAACCTGCGAGCATGGGCGGTACTACGCTGAGATTCAGTGTAGCATTGCACCCAAACCTTACTGCGTGTAGAACAGTTCTCTACTGCAGACAAAGTTGCCGTGCCCCTGGCGGGATTTGAACCCCGGACCTCTTGATCCGAAGCTGAACGAGTTAACCACTGGGCTATACCGCCCCCAGCTGTGAAGGACTATGTCAAGATAAGAAAGTAGAATAGACAGTTAACTTGATTTATCCTGGAAAGGTTAACATGCTTCATTTGTGTGAGCAGAAGACTATTGTGGACCCATTTTTACGTGAAGAACTGTTTGAGAATTATATATGAAAGTCTTAAAAGTTTGTATCATAATCATTTATTTACAGTTTTATTGTAAATATAATTTTAAATAATGATTTTTATGTCAATGTATACTTAATTGATCGATTTATAACAATGTTGTCTAATCATTTAGTTTTAATATTATATTCATATGTTGTGTGCTGATTTACAGAATCAGCTGATTCTGACTAGGTTTTATAAGAAGAGATTAAACCTTGTTCTGTGTCAACAAGCTTCTTCTCAGCCATACTTGCCAGCTTAGTGGATACACCTCCTCCTCAGACTTTGGGAGAAACATCTTCAACATCTTCTTGATCACTACCAACGTTACATTGGATTCCTTGCAAAAGCGCAAATGGGTGAAGAAAAAAATATATCTTTGTTTCAGCAAGACGTAAATACGTTAAAAGAAAATCGCAGGTGGAAATGTTCGATTGGAAACTGTTTGCATTTGGCATTTGCAAACATTTAGGAAAGACCCATTAGACCCATTTTCAAGCAGTCTGTCTACGGCAGTGCATTTTGTGAAAACTGACCTTGCACAGATACAGTATCTTGCTGTGGGATATGAAGAATTTTTCTGATTATGAGGATATTGTACCAGCACATAAAACTCCACAGAACAACAGAGACGCTCAGGGGGATACACCGACAGCATCAACATCATTGCCAACTCCAGTAAGTTTTCACAAAAGAGCTTTACTTCAAACAGTCCCAGCAAAAGGTGTTCAAGTAAGAAGAAGAGAAGAAACCAGACCAATGGAAACGAAATATAAGAAAGGTTAAGCGCACCAGAGAAGCCTATACGTCCTGCAAAGGATAATCGGTCCAGGAAAAGAAGGTTCAACATATAGATAGCACCAGATGCCACCTTGAGTGTTCCAAAATCATTGATTCAGATGCAAGACAGGTCGTGTTTGTTAACTTCTACAAGATGTCTACCTACGAAAAACAGAGAAGCTACATATGCTTATGTGGTGAGTCTGTGTGTTAAGTCAAATGGAAAAAATCGTTTTCTCGACAGTATCACTTGGTCCTCGAGGAAAAACGAATTCGCGTTTGCAGGGCTTTCTTGCTACACTAGATATTGGAAGGAAGGTAATGGACCATGCACTTGAAATGAAGAAACATGGAGTGTTTACAGCTGAGGACAGAACAGGTGCTGCTTCATCTGGAAACAAGATTGACCCCGAGACAATTAAAACTGTGAAAAGACATATAGTCTTTTCCACAAATGGAATCACATTATGTGCGAATGGACAGAAAGAAAAAGTACCTATCCCTGGACTTAGACATTAACAAAGTACATCTTGAACAAAGACAAATGTCAAAAGGCAGGCTTAAGATATGTGTAGGAAAGCAAATACATCGATATCTTCTGTACAATGTACAACGTTTCATTATAATTCATTTCATTCATAAGCCAAAGAAATATCTAGTACATGGTGTAGCCTGTACGAGTGACACTCTGGACATTGAAACTGTGAAGAAAATCAAGAGAATAAGATGGAATCGAGAATGAAAAAGGTAAGAACAAAGCAGATGCCAAACAGAATAAAGTGCAACCTTTAACTTACAGGCTGTTTTAAATACACCATGCAGTCTTGTCATGGAACTTTATTATGCAAGGAAGCTATCTGTCTACAAAGTGTTTTTTTACCAACAAGGAACCAACAAAGAAAATCCCATCTGAGGGATGAAACCAATGGGAAAAGAGCAGCTGACGAGTTTGACACCTGCCTTTTCAAAAATACCCAATCCGTTTGTAATTTGAACAGAAATGGTGTATTTCGCTGACTCATGTGGGGGGGGGGGGGCAAAATAGAAATCAGTTTGTTGCAGATTCTCTACTCTAATCAAATGACAAATTGCGCAAAAGTTTGTAACATCAGGTCGCTCTCAAATGTAATGTGATGCCATTCATTCAGGGATTGAAACCGCAAAGAAGAGAACCAAGGTATTTATCCTTCATATACTTGGAAAGGGGAGGGAAGTGATCAACTTTATTCCACTAAAATATGGAATTCATCAAAAATCATTATCCATTTGCAAATATGAAGTTCTCAGTCATGTCTCAGTCAAAGTGGATCCAAGTCAACTGGTTAAAGTTAAAGTGGATTCAAGTCAGACGAGAGGCAGAGAACTCCATCTTTGTAAATTATGGCTTTAACAAAGAAGAATTCCTTGCAATCAAGGTTGTCTTGGGGACAAGACGTTAATCGATGAAAACGATCGTTTCAAAACTCCAAGAGATCATCAAGAAGATTTCCATAGTTACAATGAATCCTTACCGACATAAAGTAGCTCTGTAGATCACCTGCCTGGCCAACCAGCGATGAGTGGAGTATGGAGGACTGTTGGAACATGATTTTATCATATCATTATCAAGAGAGAAATACCCCTTGTATTACTATTCTGGATATTGTATTATTTATTGTATTCATCTCATATTGTTATCTTCCTTTTATTCATATATGCTCTTATTTTTCATTACATGTTCTATAGTTGAAATGTTGTTAGCAGTTTCTTAGCTTTTGAGCTGATTATGATACGCTTAGAACAGAAGTGCATGATATAATCCTAGAAGTAATGTTTCGTGATAATCATTCCTTCCTATCACAATGTAAATAGTTGTACAAAGTCATGTAGGCAAACGCCTGAAAGTACATATCAGCGGAAAGTAGTTAGCAAGTAAATAAATGACGCTTATCTGTGAAACTTTTATTGTATTGTTTTTTGTATGTTTGTAATGAGGAATAATGCTAACACTAGTGATTAGTGACTTGAGAACACAATTCAGAGTTGATACTTTAATGTCATTTCGTTATAGGGATGTAGCTCAGTTGGTAGAGTATCCGCTCATCACCCGGAAGACTTGGGTTCGATTCCCAGTCGCGTCATACCAAAAGACGTTAAAAGATGGGAGTTGTTGCTTGCTTGCTTGACACTCAGCATTATAAGGACAGAACAACACTTGAACTGGCGCTGCACTGTGGCTGCCGGGTGCTATTTGCACACAATGAATTTCCAATGTATGTATGTATTGCTGACAATAAAGTGTTATTATATTTTATATTTAAAGTATATGACAGGAGACTGTTGTAGTAACATAACAAGCACACATTTAGATTTTTCTTAATTTGAATTAATTTCTAGAAGTCGCTTTTAACAATCTGACTTCATCCACTAACTGTTCTAATACTCATAATAATACCAATACAACTCCTCATACCATTATCATAATAGTAGTTGGTATGAGTGATCAAGGCAAATACATAACATTTGTATCTTCTTCAACGATATAATATATAATATAATATCCATAAAGAATGGAAATACTAAAAGAAATATCAATGATAAAAGGTTTTCGAGTGTCAAATATTCTTTTTGACATAATATTTACTCTAAATTAATGATGCAGTAAATAAGCAAGTGCCGTGTTATATTTACTGTGAATTAATTTGGTACCTTATAGCACTGTGATTCGAGCTGAACATTGGTGAAATGTCAGTGCAGAAATGGACCAAGTGCCACTGATTGCCCCAACTGATTGAACAAAATGGCTGTGGGCAAAAAGTACCATCTGCAATAATTATCATAATTCAGAAAATATGGTTTAATTTTCCCAAGACAATAAGACAGTTCATACTTGAAAAACATCCCCATCTATAATCCTTTTAGTGATTATGTTAACATATGCAGTTATATATAAGAGATACGAAATTCTGGAAGTGAGGAAATACGCACTTTGTACCTTTATGCACCAACAATCAGTTCTACGACTCACAGACAGCAGCTTTCAGTTACTCTTGATTTGTACTTTTAATTTTAGCACCATTTGCAGCATGCTTTTGACAGTGGATTTGTGCACACAAGAAATATGCACTATTATTATATTTACACACTATGTATTGGAGGTAGGTAGGAAACCCACAACACTCTCAATAGCTTGGTTCTGATCGTGGAGGGACATCTTCTCATAGTGGGAGAGTTCCATTGTAACTGTGGCGGTGCCGGAAGTGATTGTACGCATGTCGGTCGAGTACCCCATCAACTCAGCTAGAGGGGTCAAGGCCTTGATGACCCGAACTTCCTGTCTAGATTTTACGTTCTCGATGTGACTGCGTCGCTGGTTCAGATCGCTCAGTACGGAATGTAAACGCTCCTCATCAGTGTTGATCTGAAGTTGTGACAGAAAATAGATGATATAAGGGCAATACCATTACATAAATGAATGGCTCGGGTAACAAGTCGACAACCAACACATTGTGATTTTTTTAGATAATCCTTTTTTGTGGGTTTCAAATGGTCACTTTACCATATTTGAGTCAGTTATCTCCCCTGAACTTGTTAGTAATTGAGTTGCATCATTCCCATATTTAGATAAGGCACGTTCCTCCTTTTCATTTGTGCAAGAGTGTGATAAGCCACAAAAAACATGGCGTCCAGAATGCCCTCTGACGAGAATGTATTGCCGGAAATTTCATCACTCACCTATGTTAATGACAGCAAAAGTTATCCAAATTATGGCAAACCACCACAGGAAAGAGACTATGAAATTTTTTATAAAGACTATATTTTTCACCATCGATTACTTTATGTGGTTTATCCTGCTTTTGCTAAAGTTCAATATTTAAACAAATTTGGTATCCCACAACAAACTTTAAACTCAATTTTCTCAAAAGTAACTTTTTTGTGGGTTGTCGACTTGTTGCCCCGAGCAGCTTACCTGTATGCCGACTTGTTGCCCTAAGCCATTCAAATGTTAAAGTCCTGAATATAGATATTTATAATTAGTTTTGGATTTATTTACAAATGGAACTTACTTTCATTGAGTTTTCCCCCATGTTATGTTTAGTTGATATTTCACGGTTACTGATCATGGTCCCATTGCACAAAATACTGAGGTGACCTTAAACCAGCAATGTTAAAGGATGGCACTTAGGTGAACCTAAGAGTTAAGGTTTTTTCGTGTAACAGGACACTTGGCCTTTCAATAAATGAATGAATTTCTCTACATTGGCTAAGATATGAGGGTTAGGAGATTAGTTTTTCAGTCAGTTAACAGTATAAAAAGTGATATAAAGCTAAGCCTTATAATACTGATCTATTCAAACACTTCAGCTAGTAAACGTAAGAATGAAGAAGATGAGTATTAATTATACCCCCGCTACGAAGTAGGGGGTATGTGAGCCATGCACACTTTTTTCTTGTTCCTTTGAGAGTTAGGATTATAAAATGTTTTGAGTCCCACATATCCGACCCAATTTGAGAAAAAATTTAAATTAGATAAAAATTCCAAGTAGTCATCATTGAAACGTCATACCTCAAGTGACATCATGGGTTCCAGGAGTACTGTGTTTGCTTCCCGCAATGCTTTAGTCACACACTGAGCAGCACAGGCTGACACCATCGCCATAGAGGTCCCGGGACCGATGTGTAGACTGTGCAGATCTACCTGTACGTGGATCACTGGGAAGTTCAACACTGGACCTGTATAGGGAGGGAAACAGTGCAGGGTTAGTTCCATAATCTAACCTACATTCACCACATGCGTAACTGTTTCCCTTCCGGCAAAACTGCACTTCAGAATGAATTACTTTGGTGAGCGAGAACGAAGGCCTGGAAATCAGGATGTGGGCTACTCCAGGTCAAATGAATGTCAAGGTCATGAATGGCTGACAATCGAACTGCATGGCGATGATTTGAGGCATAATGCCCTAGTACAGTCGGAGAAATGTTGTTTCACTCTGCGGTTTGAATCTGCCGATTCATAGGTGCTGTCAACATTGCTGGAATTAATAAACGATTTTAAAAGGTGACTTTTCAGTGATCTTCTTAAGCCGGTAAAATGGCTTGAAAGTTTGGAGGTAGCGATATACGGACTTGTCGCATACCTTTTGAAATAATGATCCGATTGTGACCATTTATAGCTCATTTTGTAGGGAAATCATTTAGCTTTTGTATCTTAGTCATCGACTGTGCCGTAAAACTTTTTTGATGTGAAATATGACTTTGAATGGTCATGGGGTGGTTGGTGTGAGTTGAAGTGAGTTGAAATGAGTTGAAATAAAGTGAATTGAGGTGAGTAGGGATGAGGTAGGTAGGTGGGTGGGATAGGGTGATGTGAGTGGAGTGAGGTGAGGTGAGGTGAGATGAGATGAAGTCAGTTGAGATCATTTTCTAAAACCATACCATTCTGTAAAGCTGATTTGATTCCACTTTCCAGAGCTTTAAGCTGGTGTCTTTTGGGTTCAACGCGGGAGTCTTTGGAGGCTGCCAGGTTGACATGTCTAAACTCCTGGATAGTCGTGTCAGGACAGACGGACAGTCGAAGCGTCACCTGATGTCTGCGGTCTCCCAGAGTTCTGTCCAGTGTTTCCTCCACCTCAGCTTCTCTTGTTACAGTCTCTCTGTGATTCACAGAAACTTCAGGTGGAATTATGTTATATGAGTCTAAAAACATGTCTAAAAACAAGTCCATACTAAGAACAAATGCGGCCAATGTTGTACTTAAACAACGGTTCAGATGATGTAAAACATAAATTCATTTATGTTCAGGAAAAACAACAAGGCTGTTGAACTTATTAAAGTGGGTTAATAGCATGAAATTTATCATATACAGTCAAGCCGCGATAATCCGGCCACCGATAATCCGAATCTCGCAGTTTCCGAACGGTAGGAAGATGTAACCAAACTAATCTCTTTAGTAGTCCTCAGTACTCAGTAGTCCGAACATTTCACTATCCGAACGTTTTTGATGAAAAACGGAAGCGTTCGGATTATCGAGGCCTGACTGTACATTGTTTTTGCTACTGAAATCTTCCAACAAAAAACACAAATCATGTTCACTTATCTAGATCTAATTCCAAGGCAATTACATAAAGTAAAAAAAAATAAAGTAAAAGAAGTAAATAAAATAAATTAAATAGTAAAAATACAAGAAAATATTAAACTCCAAATTAACCAGAGTATATGGCTTTAAAAATGAAGATATTAAATGGCACTATTTTCATCTTCTGGATTCATCAAAGTCAGTATTCTTGAGATATTTGAGTTATGTTCTCAATGAAAGTCCCAAACTACCTGTATGCCACCTGAAGAGGTCCAAGCTCAGCGTCGATGCGGTACTCCTTGATTATCCGAGAGTGGATGATATCAAGGTGTAGCTCCCCCATCCCCGACAGCACCGTCTGACCTGTCTCCTCGTCCACACTCACCTGCAGGTAGAACCATACGGAGGATTTCCCTTCTTTTCAGGGTACTATAATATCACTTGTAGAACAATCTGATTGCATTCAACAGTTTTCCAATGAATAAAAGTTGCAAAATAGTGCATCTACTGGGATACGAACTCATATCGTTTCCTCTCAAAACCATCTGATAACAGCCCAAGGCTCGCATGGTCTGATTCTAATTGAGGTAACACAGAACGTCCAACAAAAGCTTGAGGTACCAGACGCCAGGGGAAAGTAACTCCCAACAGCCATACTTTCGTTGGTTTCCATAACATGAGGACGGTTAACGAATGATTCCGAATGTTTTCAAAACGGTGTGTTGAAAACCATGATGTGATTGGTCAGCTATCTGACTGGGTTTTGTCTAAACAAAACTTATTCAGAACTAGCGCTTATACGAGGTGTTCTCAGACCTAGTGGAGAGGAATCTATAGAACCTGTTCTTCCCCGGGAGATTATTATTTTGCAATTTTATTCCTCGCAACAAGTTCGATTTCAGTCACTGTCTTGAAGAACCATGGGGTGAGGAACTATTTACAAGAGTTGTGTCGTCATGAGTGAAAATATTCCTGTTACCCATCACAAGAATCATGATTTGTCCAAAATGGAAGAGAAAGGCAACATAACATAAGAAATCTTAATCAAATGTCACTTTACTGACTTTTGAGAATTTATTTCTTGTGACCAAAATAATATTCATGGGCGGGAGGAGGAGTTCACCCAAGCGGTTCATAAAATTTACATGCAAAATTGTCCTCATCGAACAACAACCACTCAAACTACCCCCCCCCCCCCCCCCCCCCCAAATCTCTGGATTTGCCACTAATTTTAAGACATGTTGACTCTAACTGATCTCAGAGCTTTGAACAAATTGAGAAATGACCCTATCAGGACTCGACCGGGTAAACATACTCTTAGACTCGGATCTTCCTTCTCCAAACATTTAAGAGCCTGCTCCAGCTGTTTCTGGGCAGCCATTGTGGGAGGTTCAATGGAACAGAAGAATACTGGCTCGGGGATGTCTAGTCCTGCTAGAACTGGAAGAGTTGTTTCCCCTTCTTCACTCTCCATGTTTCTAAAACTCTTCTGTTGCTGAGATTTGTATGCTCGTGCAGCTGATTTTGCCGTCTTTGGACTGTTGGTGATAGTGTCACCAGTGTAGGTCTTGAGAAAATGAAAGAAAAATGTAAAATAGGACTGACATTGGATGAAAAGTAAATAAATAGTTTCAGTCTACAGAAGGAACACTTTATACCCCCTCTTACACTGTATAACAATCATCATATATAGAGATTATTAACCAAGGAAGTGTGTCATATGATGTTTACTAAACGAGTGTTAATTTTTGTATTGCTTGAGCGAGAGTTATACATAAATTTGCTTCTCTTGCGACGGCAAGCTACAGTGACATCACGAACAATCGTTGTATGACGTCACAGAAGATGAAATACGGGAATCAGCGTTGAAACAATGGCTGCTAGCCAAACGTGATATCTGCACATGTGTTTAAATCGAAAATATTAACTTGGTTATTTTTAACCGTATTGATAATAAAACATTATACCAATCATAATTTTTCATAGATCTATGCGACAAAAAGTGTATCATTAATCATATATCAAACTAATAATGTTTCATGTTTTTCCCTTTATAATATTGAGTAACAAAATAGCATTGTAATCCATCTTGAACTTAATAAGAGTCCTTTCTTTATAGCAATTCAGGAAGATTACAAAAGCTACAAGAATATGTATAGATACTTTACAGTTAACTTATACAAGACAGCAAAAATATTATTCTCATTATGCAATAATGTTACCTCTTTTAATCCTGCCACCAGAACAATATTTCCTGCCGAAGCTATTGACATATCATGAAATTCATCAGCGTACACATGTAACAGACGACTCGTCTTTTCTGTCACATTACGGTTTATGTTGTAGACGGTTTCACCGCTCTTGATCATCCCGGCGTACATTCGGAGAAACGTTAGCGGACCTCTCTGCTTGTCATGAATAACCTTGAACGCAAAAGCACAAAGATCGGTACCATAGTGGTCCGCAAACCCATAACTGACCTCAATAGGACTGGGCAGATAATGTATGATGGAGTCAAGGAGTAGTTGAACACCTTTGTTCTTGAGAGAACTACCTAACATCACTGGCACCAGTTTTTGGTTGAGGGTACCTTTTTTTATTGCATTTTGTATATCTGATGATCGGATTTCTAAAATGTTGACGTCTGCAAGAACCAATTCTGCTATATGCTCATCCTGATCTGCTAATTGACCAATCAAATTGCTTCTTTCTTTCAATGCATCTCCATAGATCGGGTCTGAATCGGATAGAGGCGTTGTCTCAAATACAGAACCATCTTGGCTTGTATTTTTGTCCCAGTATATCTTCTCCATGGCAACGAGATCAACAACACCGGTAAAGTCCTGTTCAGTACCTAGAGGCAGATGAAGAAGTAACGGTTCAATTCGCAGTTTCTCTCGAAGTGACCGCAAGCACTGGTCAACACTGGCCCCTCGCTTGTCCATCTTGTTGAGGTAGACTAATCTGGGTATGGAGTAGTGGTCAGCTTGTCGCCATACGGTCAAGGTCTGGGCTTCAACTCCTGGTCAACACGAGGACATTATGTGAACAGATTTAAATTTTTACTATTCTGTAGGTCAATACTTTGAACTTAAAGAGATCTCTTTAGAGGCACTGTAGCACGTTTTTTGCATATTGTTTTCTCAAATTTGCTATTTATCATTAAAGTTTATACAATATATTGTTATGTCAGGGGATAAAACATCTCATTACACAACACGATAAGCCGTATCCATACAAAAACGGTCATACCATATTGAAAGAAACTAATGCAACGTATTACGTGACAGTGGTGTGAAACTCTTCAGTGTGAGAGGTAGATTTGGAGGTCTCATGCGAATTTGAGAATTCAGACAGCAAGATGGTTGACCATTCTTTCATGGTACCATATTTAAAACTTTACATTGAGTGTCTAGGTATCAGCCAGATCACTTAAACTACCTTTGAGAGGCCATTTTGATGTGAACGCATTAAAATGGCCACTCAAAGGGAAATGGACTCGCATGGCTTAATCGAACAATGAATAGAATAGAACTCTTTTTTTTTATTCAGAAGTTATTATTTATCCATTGGCAACACTTATTTGCCTTTTCATGAGATCATGTTATTTCAGTAAGATAAACATGCTACAGTGCCATTAAGTAACATTCTAGAAGTTGTAGTAGTAAATAGTACTAGATTTTATGGATATTTAATTACTTCATTTACTGACTTGCTATTTTGTATAGTTCCTTATATTCTTTGATAAGCTTGTACAGTATATTGGTTCATTCCAAAACATCCAAGTCAGCAAATGAAGTTGAATATCCAAGAATTCTTGTTCTATATTCTGAACCTAAGAGAGATGTCTGGAAGGAATTATGAACTCGTAGTAAGGAAAAGTAACTTCTTAACTATGTATGAAATAAACATGGAAATTCAAAGAGGCTTACATAATAAATCTAACTGGCAAAAACCATTTAACCTCTCAAATGTTACTTGATAATGAGGTGTTGGCTGTAGTGAAGTACAGTGAAGAACAGCAAATAGTTTAGAATTTTTCTTTATATAAAATGTGTTCGTAAGAGATAATAGAAGAAATGTGATGTTAAAAATGTGAATTTATTTGTCCAAAACTGAGTTCCACAGAAGATGTCGCTTGTATAAGATCAAGCGATGTCTCCTAGGAGATAACGTTTTGACAGTAGATTTTGAACAATGACCTGTCAGCTACATGACGTCACAATGATTTTGCATCATCAAGTAATGACATCACAATGCTATGACGTCATAATCATGATGATGTCACAATGCTATGACATCACAGTACTGGAAGCCAAATGGCAGTTTTGTGTTCAGACATGTTAATTTTTCATTAAAAACTAATGAAGAAAGATTTTGGATGATTGAATTGAAAATTGAATCTCACCCTCATGTCTTCTGATATCAAATATATCAACACTAGTTGATAAAAGTCAAAATATTTGTAACTTTTATGAACTCGTGCTGATATATTGATATCAGAAGACACTTGGGTGAGATTTTCTATGTACAAATAAATAGACAAACTTCCTACCAAACACATAACTCCAGTCAGTATCCATCACTGGCTAATTTAAGCCTTGCCTCCTTTCCTTTACTTACCTGTGCTGGTGAATAAGAACCCACTGTGCAGTTCAGGTACAGTGTGCTGCTACGTTAGCACAGGAAAGTAAATGAAATACACCAAGGATTAAATGAGCCAGTGATGGAGGCCGGTGCGAGTTGTGCTTTGCAGAGGTAAGTTGCTTAATAAAAAAACTTCAGTCTGATTAAAACCGATGGTATTCCGTGGGAAAAATGTGAAAAATAGTGCAACTACGGGATACGAACTCATATCGTTCAGAGGTTTCCACGCCAAACCGTCTGGTGACAGCCCGTAGACTCCCATGTTCAAACGCAATTCAGTAAACCAATCACAAGACGTCCAACAAAAGCTTTCGGTGCAACAAGCTAGGGGCAGATAACTCCAAACAGCTATCCTTTTGTCCGTTCTGAATGCTTTCAAAACAGCGACCGTTTAAAAACTATGATGTGATTGGTCAGCTATTTGACTGGGCTCTGGCTGTGCTAAACTGATTCGGAACATGCGCCTATACGGGTGTTCTCAGACCTTGTTGAGAAGAATCTACAGAACCTGTTCGTATCCCGGTAGATATGTTATTTTGCAAATTTTATTCCTCGGAACAAGGTCGATTTTAATCAGACTGCTTAATAAAAAAACTTTTTCAACAATAAATGTTATTGTCTTCATGAAAATGTATAGATCTATTCTAGCAGTAAAGAACATCCTTGTGATTATCTCTCTCAAACCAATAGCACTAGTAACACTAAGATATAGTACCTGCAGATGCATCTAGAATAGCAACAGCTCCATCAAGAACTCGTAGCGACCTTTCAACTTCCATTGTGAAATCAACATGACCTGAAATATCCATGTGAATATCAATAACAAACATCAAAACGAATAAGAACATAATAGATATGGATGTGATAAATTACAGATAATTAATTAGTGAGTGAGTGAGGTATTGTTTAATGTCGCTTTTGCAGTATCGCAGCTATTAGCGGCAAGAAATTAATTAGTAGAAAAAACTACCAGAAGCAACCAAGTTGATTGATTGAAGTCTTATGGAAATATTCTCAGTTAATGGTCAAAATAGGATTTCAATAAATGATTAATCAATTTCTAATTTCTATCAAGTCTATCACAGACATTGTTTTAGTTTTTAGTTATTTAGTTCAATACAGGTACTATTAAAGCTCATTCTATAACTACAACTAGAATCAGTTATTACTAAGGACACAGTTCTTTTCAAGCTACTTCAATTAACACACTACTAATGTCAATGTTTTGGTAAATCAACATTTTATTTACCAGGTGTGTCAATAAGGTTGACACGGTGATGATTCCACGGGAAGGTGATGGCTGCAGATGTGATAGTGATGCCTCGGTCTCGTTCCTGTTCCATGTAATCCATCACTGTGTCTCCTCGATCAACATTACCTGGCAAACCACATTTATATATATATATATATATATATTTTCTAATTAATGTATTTAGAACCTGTCCCCAATCCCAAACTGACAGACACATAAACATTTATTTTGGATCTTAATAAAATTGTATGTGTTCAAAAATACGAATATTACAATGGTGTTTGTTTCCGATATATGTTAATAGTTCAGCTCAACAGACCAATCAGATCATTCGAATGGGTATAGACTGCGGACTAACGTTCACGGGAGAGGTTTTTGTGGCCCATTTTCGAGTTAGAAGAGCTATTAAAGTCATCTTAGAGGCGACATATGTTGGAAATTAGCCGTGTTTTGCGGACGAATGTATAATTGATAAGTATATGTGCGTTCATTTGTGTATGTCACTAATTCTTAGCGTAACTTAATTTTGACCTGTGTTGAATGGACCCTTAATTAGATTGGCAACATGGCTGCCCGTGCTCCTTTACTCTATATTATATAGGAGGAATTTGTTTTACCTATGTTTTACCCACATTTTACATACAATATCGAATTCCTGTGGCAACTCATTTATTTTCGGCTCAGCCGGGATTTCAGATTTTATGAGCGCTTCATACAATATTTTACCTTTTAGAAACTTCTAGAAAAGGATCTAAATTTAATAATGAGGACATTTCGACCCAAAATATTGTTCTACTTGTATAAAACTCATCGATAAAATCTGAATAATGAGTCTTAATTACTAAAAGTTACTTATTAAATAAGTTTTAATAAAATTTAAAGTGCAAAACCTAAATTAGCTATAACCAGTCATTTTTTATTTATGGTCCAAAACCCATCAAATTTGGTGTGTAGATAGAGCTATGTTTCAATAACAACAAAACACTTAGGTTTTCAAAATACAAATTTTTATTAAAAAGATATTTGAGCTCAAAGACACCCACCCTCAAAAAAAACAAAAAAAAACAAGGTCATTAAAACATATTTCTACATCTTCAAAAAATACAGTTGAGTATTCAAACTCTTCCTTGGAGTCTTGGCTATACATTTTCATGGTTTAAAAAAATTAGATACAACATACACTAAAAAAATATGACCCTGAAAGAGTAGTACCGTATTTTGGTTTTTATTAATTTTCAAAATGTTTTTATAAATAATGTTAATATATGATTAAAAGAACAGCACATTGAGTATAAATAGTCATGAGCATACTAAAACAAGTCTTCCTAGCCAAGAAAAGTGACTATGAATCTGAAAATAAATTATTTACAGCCAATGTTAGAATAGGCTTGACCTTGAAATCTGAAGGTCAAAACTTACGAAGACATTTTAAACAATATCTTGACTATTGCTTGTCCAAACATAATAAAATTCACTGTGCTGCTAGAGATATGGATGAGTAATCAGAATTCAGTGAACTTTTTTCACAGAAAATTTTATAAAAAATATTTTAAAAAGTTTTTCTTTTTTTTTTTTCAATTTTTTTTTTATCAATTTTTCTTAAAAATGTACTTTGAAAAAATATTTGTTATCTTCCAAAAAATTTGTTTATGCATTCTAGATGTTTATTGGTGTTATTTCTTAGTATATTTGTTATACAAAAGTAAATCTATTGCCTAAAAGAGATATATTAGCTAGCAATATAGGACACCGAATTCTACTCTTGCAACACTTGAAACAAGCTATTGGTATGAAACATGAATAAATAGTTGAAATAAAACAATACAAGGCAATTATCCACTTTTAAAGGTGCCTAGGCTCAAGAGGAATTGTAAAACATATAAAATAATTACTTTACTTCCTCTTAAATACAAGAATGACATCAGAATTGGTTCAAAGACACCAACATGTCAGAACAACAAATGTGGATTAATGGGGGTACATGTATCCCAAGTCCACCAATCTATATATTAATATTGGCATAATATTGTGCCAATTGTACAATATCAATACATGAAGAAAAATGTTGGAAACATAGTAATACTGTATAGGAATATATACACATAAAGACCAAGTTGCACATAAAATTTACAGAGGTGGCATATGAGTAACAAAAACAGGTATGTGCATATAAAACATGTTGAGCATAAATAATAACATATGAGTGTCTATGTCCTGCCTGAATATTGGTATTTCAGGATTAAGGGATATACAAGCACATATCATGACATCTTAAGCAAATGTCAGCCTTAGAATATGTACTTGACTCGGTCAGCCCTGTTCCTGAAAATAATAAAACAGATATAAATTAATTTCCATCTTGAAAATGTTGCACAATTGAATTAACAAATTATGACTTACACTCTCAACATTCATATCATAATTAAAGCAACACAGGTATTAATACAATGTAAAGGATTTTCTTTTTCACCCAAATAGTTAGACAAACAATAGATTTTTGTCACAAAATTGTGAGAGAATATCTTTGATGTCTATATTAAAAAGTATTGTTTTATAAAATAAATACTTAAATTATTATTTTACTGTTAGTATCAAATAAACACTACAATTTAACTGTTTTAAATGAGATGCAAAAAACAACTATCTTCTGACATGCAAAATCATGACAATGACAAACATCTTATGGTGTATCTTCTACATATTTGTTAGTGATGCAGTGAGTTTTTATGACTTATGTTGACTGAATATAACAGGTCAATCAACAAAAATAAATAATGCAGTCAGTAAAAACTCATGCTCTTTAAAACTCATTAATGTTAGTAGCAAACACAACTTATTTTGTGCAAATCAATGGAATTGTATCATGCAAATCAATGAATTTACTTTCATGCAAATCAATGATGAAATGAAAGTGTACTAATCACTGAAGTAATAGTACACTTTCAAAGATGATGCATGGGTGTGATTGTCAGGAGTACTTAATAATAGAAATAACTGTAAATCAAAGCCGTGAGGGTAATTTAAAATTCTTTGTAATCATGTTAATGATTACTGAACAATGTCCTTCAAAACTTGTTCTTAAGTACATTTATACATACTTAACTCAAAGTTACTCCTGAGGTCACATTGATTGTATTTGATTGGTTTGATTGATTGGATTCACTTCTTTAACACCATTCCTAAAACGTAAACAACATCCAATGCCATTAACCTTAATTTATGATTTCCAGATCTCCCTTGTCATAGTCCTCTTGGAGTGGGTAGACATACAGTGCATCATCATCATCATACAGAATGTTCATCCACCTAGGGAAGCCAGGTACATGGGAAATGACCCTCCCTGGGAATGTTTCCCTGGTGCCCTCAACCAGAAACGTGTGCTTCACTCTTTTCCCAACTATGACAGGTCCTCTTGCTTCAGTTGAATCTGGAATGTCTTTGCTTCCTTCCATGGATGCTTCAATGAGTTTCTTTAGATTCTCTGTCAACTTTTCAATTGAATGAGCTTTCCCTTTCTCTGACATGAAAAACACATTTCTTTCTTGATATTTCTGTTCCAATACTTTCTCTCGGAATCTGAGCTGTGCTGTCAGGGCCTTTTGTGCTTCCTGGCGTCCCATGTCTTTCAGATGGTTGTCAACAGCTTCCGGATACTGCCAGAGTCCATAATAGGCGATTTGATTGGTCAGCTCCTCTTTTCGCTTAAGATCTGCCACTTCTTTTTCCATTATTTTCTTTTGCTTTTCTTTCATTCGGTCTTTTCTTTTTCTTTCAATGTCGGCTGAGCGTTCTCTGTATTTGGACCTTATCTTTGGACCATGTTGCCGCGCTTCAGTCAGATGGCGTTTTCTTTCATCCTCTGTAAGGGTTTCAAGCCATTGATCTGTCTTGTTTAAAGAGAACATAATCAAAGCTTCATTGCAGAGGAGACTGGCATTTGGTTTGTTCTTCATGATGGCATCCAGCATTCCAAAGGTCCTCTCTGGGAATTTATTATGCTTTGGTGTTGATGCTGTCTCGCTCAATTTCTCATCACTTAAAGTGGCGAATCTACCATCGTGGAGGTGATCGGCAAGTGCACGCTTCAAAAGAGAGTCCCACACTGTAAACAGGTGCTGTAGGATTGTTGCTGTGTACTCATCAAAGTCATCATTTCTCAATAACCTGTCCTTCATCTCATCGCTGACAACATGGTTTGGGAATGGAATGTCTTCTCCTTTCAGCATTTCGGAGGAGTCCTTAGCCATCCTTGAACAGTAATCCGAGAGCTGTTGGTACATTTGACTCATTTCTTTCATATTACTGTCTCCTTCAATGATCCTCCAAAGGGGTGCTGTGATGAATTTTGAGCAAAGACCCAAGGCTTTGCATCCAGCAAGAAGCATAGGTTCCCTGACGTCAAAGTCCACCGCTTTTTGTAAGAGATTTGAGGGAGGCGATACCTTTGCAAAAAATTCTTGGATGGAGTTGCTGAGGTAAAGTACAGCTTGGGCATCATAAAAGAGGATGTTGAAACGATTGCCCCTAAAAGGAACAAGAAATGAGCTTCTCTTCTTTCCTTCCCAGTTTTCCTCAGAATCCTTGTCATTCATGAACAGCTTGAACTGTGAATAGCAACCACTTTTTTCATCTCCGCCTCTTGCAAGGCATTTACAGGCAGTTCTAATAAGCCTTTGGGTGGCGCTTTCACCCTTAGCAAATCTCTGAGTCTCTTTGTGTGCTGCTGCTCCAACTCCGCCTTCGTGCAAGCTCTTCTCTGCATCGTTAAGCGCTTTCTCTGCTGTCTCAGCCATGTTCACCAAGATGTGTAGCCCACAATAGAAATTGTTCATCCTTGAAAGTGAATCTCTTTCATCATCTGACATCTCGTCCCAATTTGAATAGACTGTTGGCAGAATTTCTGATCTGTATGATTCCAAAAGATTGTGGAAGGACTTCTCAGTGGCAGCTCTGTCGGACATGGTGTTCTTGATGTTGGCGATTAAGGTTTTTCCAACATTAGATGTTGCATGTTTATCAATATCTGAAACAATTTCTTTGAGGGTGTCCAAGCAGTTTTGTGAAGCTTTACTCTCCATATCTCGGAGACCAAGAACCCAGGGTTTTCCCAACTTGTCTTGTACAGCAAAAACTTCAAAGCATTCTCCATACTTCCTTGTCTCATCTGACATGAGTGTCGTATCTTTCTCTTGGATAAGTTCTTCTCCAAGCTGAGCATGGCATACATACAGTCTCTGATCTGCAACACGACAAAGGCTTGAATAGCTTGGGAACTTGTCAACATCTTTACCGCACATCCATGCAACTTCCTTCACAACATCATTAATATGTTTCACTCCAACTCCATGTTTCATGAGCTTCATGGCGCATAGTTGGTAAGAATCTCTAAGTCTGTTTCCCTCGTACAATTCAAGCTTTTTGTCATCTGAAATCATGGTTTCAAGCCATTTTACTTCCTGAGTGAGTCTCTGGTTGTCTTTTAAAATGGTTTCACTCTCAATAATTTCTTGAAGTTCTGAAATAGCGCCAAGTGAGGTTTCCACCGTCTTTTCCATTTTTACATTTGTTTCAGTCAGCTCTGATATTTCTTTCTTTAAAATCTTTATTTCTTTTTGATATTGGTGTTTAGTTGCTTCGACTTGTAAACTTTTTTCACTCTGACTCTTCTTCATCTTTGCTTTTAACTCAATGCTCTCTGATGTTGTTTTGGTTAGAGCTTGCTGGACTTCAGATATCTTTCGTTTTTTGGCCTCTCTGCTCTCTCCAAGCTGTCTAATCTTTTTACTTCCAATATGGACTTGTGTTTTCAAAACTTGCATGTCTTCTTTCTGTTTTTCTATGGTCTTCTGTAAAGTTGAAACTTGTTCCTCATAAACAACAGCTTTGGCTTTATCAGTAATTTCCATCATCGATTCAAATGCTGATGCAACTGTCCTCGGTGAGTGTTTTCCAGGAAGTCTTATACAAAATTTGGCTTCTCTCAATGAATGTAATCTTTCACCTCTCAATTTCTTTTCTTCTTTTTTTAAGTTGTGAACTTTAAGTCTTAGAATGTTGGCCGCACATGCAAACCAGTTGCATAAGACATCTACAGATATGTCGTCAGATTTGGTAACATAGTCATAGATATCCATGACATTTCTATTAGTTAAGTGGCTTATCATATGCTCAGGAGAGCCCTCCTTTACAATTCCTTCAAACAGATCCATGCTTGTATTATTCAGTCCACACTCTTGTAATGAGAATCTCTCCAGTGCTTATAGTTTGAGTTTCAACAGTTTTCTGGATTGGATGCTGTTTACTAAGTTTTGAAGAAGTACCTTCAATGGATGAATCATGGGGCTGAAAAATGCCAATAACTCAAGAATACTATGGCACTTGAGATAGCAGTTACCAAATATTTTTTGCTCAAAATCCAAAGAAATATTGTAATCATTGTTAAACCAAAATTATCAAAAGCAAATGTAATATGACATAAAAGTACAATGTGAAAACAAGGCAAAAGTGAGCGCGGCTCACATACCCCCGCCTGTAGTTTGACCGCCTTAACGCAACTTAAAGTTAAAATATGTCAATAACTCAATGAATCAACTTTGGACACTATGAAGTTGTAACCATAAGAACTACCGATAACCATAACAAGTTATGCTCCGGAAAAGATGCAAAGTCCAAAAATCGGACATTTGTAATACATAGTTTTTGAGTTATGCTCCGGAAAAGATTCCAGACGCACGGACGGACAAAAGGAGCCCTATATACCCCCGACTACGTCATAGCGGGGGTTTTATAACATCATATATATGGTTATTTACTTACCACTTTTCTCTTAGAAGCCTGTCTTGTCTTTGTGTCCATCCCCGAGACTTTCTCAAACGCAGCAGGGGGGATGGAATCCATGGTCCCTTGTGGAAACCATGTTGGTCTTTGTCTAATTGCTCTCGGCTGCTCAGTGACTTCGGTGAACTGCAAACTCTACACACACAAAAAAATAGGGTGAAAAAACTATTGCATAAATCAAGAAGTTTCATCACATGAAATAAAAATAGTACCATGAGACTCTGTAGCTCATCAGGATTTATATAATAAGATGACATTTGAGGGGGAGGCAGGACCTTAACATGCCCATTTTTAAAGACGAGGGGGGGGGGGGGGGGGGATGCAAGATGTCATATTACAACCAATCTTGTCTTATGTATAAAAATGGTGTCAATTCAATTATTACAAAATAATTGAAACATTAACACATAAAAAACAAACATACCGCACTTTCCAATACTGCTGGAGTTTTTGCCTTCAATGTTGTCAGTCTGGGGAGGCGCTCAAGCTCAGTGAAGTGCAAACTCTGCAAAATATTATGAGAATTTCTGTTTGTAACCTACAACTTAAAGAATTTCCCCAAAGTATACATACCATGATATAAACAATCTAGCGAATAACCTTAATTTTTCTGCAGTATGTTATAACATATTACAACAAATTTATCCCCTTTTTTCAACTGTTACAAATTTATAAAAAAAATATACAATATACAAATAAAGAAAATATTTTCAAACCTACTGAATATTCTAATTCTGCCTTAGCCACGGCCTTTGATGTTGACGGTCTTGGGTGCTCAGTGGTGGATATCGGGCGCTCAATCTCGGTGAACTGTAAACTCTGCAAAACATATGTTAACAAATGCACTGTCTTGATCATTACACTTAAAAGTATGCCTGTCATGATAAGAATAAACTTATCAAGCCTACAGAATATCCTTACTGATTCTGATCCAGTATATAGTTACACATGATAACATATACCAAGTTCAATATACCAAAATTACAAATTTGGATCCCTAGATGCAAGGTAACTCCCCATATAATTTTTGACTTGAGTGTGCAGTGGAAATTGTTTACGGACTGAGTCCGCCGGATGCAGACTCATGCTATGAGCTAAAATGGTTAGTCAAACCTACTGATAATTCTGCTTCAGTCTTGTCCTTGGTTGTCGTCGGTTTGGGGCGCTCGAGCTCAGTAAAGTGCAGACTCTAGAAAATATCAATAATCAACAAATTACTGTATGGCATAATAAACAAATTCAATGACTGAACTGGCAATTTGTCTTGTATTTTAGCATGGTCAAGTATATGTTACCGTTGTAAGATAAAATAAAGTTCAGTATAAATAATGTACAAAAGCATGAAACTTACTGAGTAATCTTCACCTTGTCCTAGTTGAGAATGACAGGTTTCTGGTATCACTGTAAGTTCTGTATCCTGGAACACAACATGCAACAATGAATTCAGTGTTTCAAAACATGAAAGATAGCATTAACTTTAACAAATGAAAATTTTTGTGACCACATTGTCACAGGAATATCTAAAAGGGTTAAAAATGAATAAGCTTAGCATATTGTCAAAAATTTCTTATAACTCAAAATTGTAATAAAACATACTTCGATAGTAATAAAGTCTTCCTCCTCCCTGGCAAGGATCTGACTGTACGTCTCTTCAGGTGGCAAGGTACGGTCCGAATCGGAGCCGGAGTCACTTCGTGACATTGTCTCTTACACTACAGTGATGAGTGACGTCAATGTTTAACTGAAATACATTTATTTCATTATCAATAATAAATATTATTACACCAAGGAATAAATACACAAACATGGTTTATGAATGTATTCTAATGCAAATATTGTGGTGTGTACTATATAATATTATATGAGATAAAAAGGAAAATAAATACCCCAATATTATCTTTGGGTATTAGCTATTTAAGTATTGAATCTGAAACCTTAATTTTGATACAAATATTTCATATATTGAGATGTATACACAAATTATAAAATAAAATAGGGTTATTAAGAAAAATCAAATAAATTAACTCACATGTCATAAAGTTGGCTGAGAATATGAGGAAATGTGGAGAAACAGTCCCTTGGTCAGTGTACTGTCAGTGTCAGTGCCAGGCCCAGCCTGTCCAGAGACAAACTTCAACGAAGAAAACAGCAATAAATCAATCCTTGCATTTGCAAAGTACAACCAAGTCTAGTTGAAAATCGACTGAACAAAAATAAATAATACAACATACATATTGTAAGGGACATATCTGACGTATCATTAATCAATTTACACCTTGCATAACTCAGACATAATTAACATTCACTAAGTCGATGACAATTTTCGCTTCAGTGCCATTGTTTACATTTTCACAAAACTAGGTCAAGCCAGTGCGCTTCGCTATTGACGACGAAACACGTAAAATTAGAATTAAACAACGTCGATAAATGGCTTATATTTGTTCATCAGTTCATGATACATCATATTACAGCTTTGAAACACGTGATCACTTACCTATTTTGCAGTAAAGAGGGTATTTCGTCGCGTGTTGACAATTTCCGAATACAGCTGGCAGGCTCTGTGTATGTCACGTGTTCACTCGCGGACGTTACTTCCGGTACAGACGGTAGGGTCATTTACGGAATTATTTCACCATGAATACGTGGTTTTAAAAATACGTTTAATAGTGCAAATTAAAGCTGAATAATTGTTCTACGTCATGATTTTTTTTTAGACATGTGCGCTCAGCATAAACATGTTTTTTACACTTCTAAAGTTTTTACCTTCACAAAGTCAACATTTTACGTGACATTAGTCAAAATCCAAAAATAAGTGTCTCTAGCTATGTTATCATTCTTCCCATTGGTGTATTTGGATTTTCTATCCAATGAGAGACAACGTTATGAAAATACGTAACAGGACCCCCCTGTTTTCACCCTGTTTTCGGACCAAGTTTTTCTGCTGAGAATTAGAGCTTTCCTGATTATCTCCCTTGGCTGGAAACGCTACCTAAATGTGATGAAAATCCCGAATAATACAGCATTCTCTCTGTGGTGGTTGTTTTCCCGGCGTCGATATGAGCCATAATGCCAATGTTTCTGATCTTGGCCATGTCATCATGGTCTGCAGCGACCTTGTAACCTCGATATTTCACTTTCCACAACGGTTGTTTTCTCAGACCGACAAATAACCCGACCACTCGGCCTCTGATAAAGAGACTGACAGCTGCCATGTCTCTTTAAATATTTGCATACGATGGGTTGGTCACTATCTGAATCAATCCTGAGGTTTGAAAGTAAAGTATAAACTTGATTTGCCATAAATAACAACTTATGATTTGACTGTTTGACTTTCATGCTTCGCCATGGGGGCTGCCATCTTGGTTAATATAAAAGTTGGAATGCGAAATCGAATTTGGATTCTCCAACTTTAATTTTCTGAAACATTAAAACCTTTTCTTAGTATGGGCATATAAATAAACAGCAAAAGGTATGTAGATATGAACATAAGTACTACAATTAGCTGTCACCGGTCATTGTTTTCTTAAAAAGACAAAGAAAATGTTGATTGTATTTGGTAAGTTAAAAAAAGTTAAAAATGCATTTTCCTTTGTCTGTTTGATGTTATATGTCGCAGTACTCTTCCTATGAACAATATGACCCGTGCCAGTTATATTCGGATGGCGATGTTATTTCCATTGACTTACCTGGGCTTGTATCGCTTAGAAATAGCGTTTGTAAGACATATATGAGTCAATTTCTAAAAAGTGTAAATTTCATGTCCGGGCTATTTTCTGAAAAATGTAAAATATTGTTACTCTTTTAGTTTGTCAAAAATAATAAAGATAATAATTTCTTCTACTAACAAGCATTATTCAATAATATTTTCATAAATGAAGGTGTTGTGGCATTTTTAAGTACGAAAATCGAGGAAAGGTGCCTGTCCCAATGTAAAAATTTACATTTTGTAGCATGATTGAAATGATAATAAAATGAAACTTCACAGTTTCTAAACTTTTCACACAAGCTTATAGACATACCAACTGGATTATAATCACCAAAATGAAATATTAATTATGTTTTTACTTTTTATTCATATTTTCGTCTGTCCCAAGGTTTAATTCCAGTTCTGTTACCGTGGTGAATCATATGCACAAATGATTGCTCCCTTGATGCAAACAATGATACAACTACCTGTCATGGGCCTCCATGTACCTGCCTTGCCATTGGATGGCAGCTTAACTGCACTGTTAGAAGTTTACATTGAGATAATCAACTTCAGTTTGGTAGCATACATTTCCTGTAAATTTTATTGTCAAGTCTGTTACAATGAATAAAACACATGTAACGGCGACTTATCAAAACAGTAGTCTAATTAAGTAGCTAAATTCTTTATAATTTTACCTTACTAACATATTTCCTTGATATTCTTAAACTTTTTTTCATATTTGAACGTACACCTCGGTAAAGCAATGAGTATATTTGATGATAATTATTTTGGTAACACTTTTGAAATAATGAAGTACATAATATTTGATACATGTAACTTTTTTTACTTTTTTAAAATATTGCAGCACACACTTGTCCTAAAATAAAATTTAATCAAGTGCTGTGATTCTAAGCAAGTAGGGGTTTGTCTTTTTCTAATCATCTGTTAACAAAACTCATGAATTCAAACATTATCATTGTATATAGATATACTGAAAATCGGTAACAGATTGGACATAGCTGGTAACAGTTCTGACATCTCACTGCTTTTTATTCAAAGGCTTAATACTTGTTAATGAACTTATTATCCTCTGCTTATATCTTCTCTTGACATTGATTTAATTGTTCTAATGTATTTATAAGTAAAGTTTTGTAAAGCAATGAGTATATTGGATGCTAAAATATTTGGGGTAACAATTTGGACATAATTATGCCCAGTCGTTTATCCTTTTTCTTCATGCTAATAATTAAAACAAATTGTATGTTCATGTAGCATATTGCATACTGTACTATCTAAAATAGCTTTTCCAAATTCTGACATCATATGAAATGTTAAATGAGCCTGTTACAATTTTACTCAAATGTAACAGTCCAATGTCAAAACTGTTACCACTATTTGTTATATTTCCATGCTAAATGAAAAATATCAAATGAATATACAAGTTTGTGGAAGTGCCCAACGTATATAGTTTCAACATATAGCCGCAGTGATATTCTGAGGACCAATTACAACATTTTCCATTAATGTCAATACTGTTACTAGAAATGTCATTTCTGTTACGGACAATATGGCAACATACCAACATATCTATCTATTAACGCAGCTATGCATATAGAATGAGTATTTCGTGATGAATTGCTTGAGGATAAATAGTTTAACGCCATTAAGAAATATTTGAGAACTCATTTATGTAATTTTCATGCAAATACAGTGTAGATTTTCCATTCTGTTACTGCCCTTGTCCAAACTGTTACTGGCGAAGGTCACCAGTGTTAACTAAAACAACTATGATTATTAAATCAAACATATTTTCATTTCATTTCATTTTTACATAGTCTTAACAATCCGATCTTTAGAAAGATGTAAAGGTAGAACACACAATTTTCCTTCAGCATATTTTATGACATATTTTGTAAAGTTTTTCCTATTTTGAAGCCACTACAAGATATACATGCATCAGATCTCGTGAAAGAAATCATATTTTTTTATTTTTAAAAAACGTCTAAGATATTTGTTAACAGAACTGACGGTCACAACCAATTATCACTGTGATCGTTAATTGAGAATTAATTAAGCATGCATATTTCACATTTGTAAACTTGAAGATGTATTTTGTTATTCTTTACTAAAACATTCAGAAGTGAGAGCAAATGTTATTTGGAATTCCTCTCCTTGAAATTTACATTAAAAAATATACCTATATAGACCCTACCTTATAAACCCTACACATTATTACTATGTAAAAGGAAAGTCCTTTTACATAATAATAGGTATTAGGTATATATGTCTTCCAAAAGCTGTTTCTAAGCGATACACATGTACACCCCTGTGCTCAAATCAAGCTTCACTGGTTCCCCGTTCAAGCCAGAATTGAGTACTAGATTCTGGCCGTAATTTAACTTACCAAAACTTATGCCACCATCATTCTGTTCCTGCCTACCTGTCAGAAATCATAATCCATTATGAACCACACGAAAACTTATGTCTGCAGAACTGACTCTATTCTGTGTGCCACGACCAAAACGTAGTAATAGGCTTGAGATCGCAGTGTGAGCACAACACATTAAACACAGGATGAAGCGCCAGTATAATATTAAACAGTTAATGACTTTGAAAATTACTGTAGGTCATCGCAAACGATGGTTATGGCGATGAGAACTAATTCCGCGATTAAATGCAAGAAATGTGTATTTTAAAAGACTATTTTAGTATTACATTATCATAAGATATCAGCAACTTATTGAACTTATCGAGAGATTGGAACTTTGGAACTTTGGAATGTTTTCTTTCTGAGGCAATTCTAAAATGAACACTTTAAGATAAAGTGAAATTCAGTTTCTGTCTCAGATAACATAGAGGACAAAGTCGTTTTCTTGACAGTACTTATTTGCGATTATTAAATAGTTGGTTGACCAACGGAGATAACACAACCGATTTCTGTATACTTTCACGGGCATATTTGTGAGATGACTCTTAAATTCGACAATAGTTTTAATTGATGCTAGAAACACAAAGTTTCCCATTCAATTTAATAATGTTAAAAAAAGTGTATAGCATAGATAATAGCACATTCCGCTTTTGGCCCAATATATGACACCACGCTGATGTTTCTATATGCCTATACGTTAGAAATTCACTTTGTAACAAAGACTAAAATTCTTTGGACGTTGCGTGTTTTACTCACTTGTATCATATTGCCATTTAAATTCACGGACGTGTAACCATGGATACATCAAGGCGCGACTACAAGGTAAAGCGATAGCTAGTATTAATTCTACCTGACTATGCTGAAGGGATGCATAGTGACCACTTGGACGGTAGTTATTCTATAATGAGACAATGTTTTAAAATTTAAAATAACGGATTATCATGTGGCATAGCCCAAATCGCAAACATTTAATATACTTATATCACACTTCGGAAAGGACAATATTTCTGTAAATAACACAACACGTAAAGGCATTTCCACCCTTTATTAAACTGTCATTTAAACATAATAATTCATATTTCATAATAAAACACAACACCCACAACAACTTGACTTTCAAACTTTAACAAATCTACGAACTGAGGTTTAAACGTATCCAGGTATTTTGGATCATTTTGGATGCTTCATAAAATTGCAAAATAGTCGTTTCCCTTCATCTGACACAAGGTATGTAATCAATTTAAAAGGGTGCATGAAAACCAGGTTCTCGTCATACTTGTCCGACCAAAATTGCCTCTTCTGTCTCCAGAGACTCCCGTCTTCAACAACATGCACCTCCCCCCTGTCCATTATCCCCAATGCTACTGTTGGGTAGGCGATTTCCACCACAATACGGCTGTCAATAAACAGCATAGTTAGATAGGTAAATTCCTCCTTATATTTAACAGGCATGTACATAAAGTCACAGCCAGATATAAACATATATTTTAAACCATCAGAATTTTTACCGAATTGCTCAAAGAATCTAGAATTTCTGCTGTCCCCCAAGTTTAGTTTCATTTTACGAAATAGGTTTAAAATTCGGTCTTTGCCTGTTTTCCAAAACTGCCAGTCGAACTTCTCTAAGGAAAATGGAAGCTTTCTTACTCCGCTTGTGAGCCATATCTTATCCCGTGGAAGGTCGTAAATATTCCATGGATTCAACATGGTATCGTCGCCAATTTGAAGAAATCCTTTCACATCCAGATTTAGCTTCATAGCCTCGACGATACAAAGTTGAAACCCCCACCATCCCAATGGATACGCATCGAGGAAAATGATATAGCCAACCGTGGAACTTGGCACTAATTTTGAGATGATGTCCATTTTTTGCCCGCAGAAGATGATATGCCTAAAGTAGGGGCGATACATTGCTTCGATGAGAGCAAAGTTCCTATAGACGGTGACATAGTTGAACGAGACAATCAACGCTATATCGGTAATGGGTTCATTTGAGAAATTGATTTTTACATCAGGGCAAACTTCCTTTAACTTTTCATTTGCAACATTTGAATCTGGAAGGACGTTGCTCGGTAGTCTTAGGATACCGTTGGTGAGATCGTTTAATTCAGAAGGCTTGTTCGGTTTGAAGGATAACATGTGTAAGTACATATGGTATCCGATTGATACTAACTCATCAAAAAACAATTTTGCAAATTTTACTTCCTCGGCGGATACAAGTGTTTCATTCTGACAGAGTTCAATCAGTTGCATCATACAGTCGTACATTATAAGCCGTTCTGTACACTTCCAACTGTTGAACAGCGTTGTATTAACTTTCCCCGGGACGTGTTTTTTCCGAGGTTTGAATCCATTAGTAGGGAACACACCAATTGTCATACTCTGACTCCATAACATCTTCTGAACAATAGAATCCCAAACTCTGCTGCCAAACTCCATTAAACCTAACGCCCAGAATGCATCATACCGGAAAAGAGTCACGGGAGAGGTCAAGGACGTGTACGTTTTAGCAGGTAAGAAGACAAATGGTAGTTGATTGTTGTCACGCAGATATGTTGTACTGGCTGCAATATTTACACCTAAATGGATCCCAGGGGTCACGTGCTCATCAATCACAAACTGGAAGAACATGTTTTCTGGGCTCTTCAGCAAGTGTTCCGATTTATTTGCAGATACTCTGGAGAAGAGTGTTTCTGGTTGGACAAAGGTTCTACCTGTCACAGGAACGATTCCCGTAGAAGTTTCTTCAAAGGAAAACCTCCGCAAAATATTCTCGATGTCAGCCGTCCAGATATCTAAGATGCATATAAAGGCAGCTCCGTTGGAAATAGCGTAAAGATAGGCCGCTATTTTCCTGGTGTTTATGCCTGCATGTTCAGTCCATTCATTTGGCAGTTCCCCGGCATCAAGCGTCACACAATGAGGAAATCTGAAGGAGAAAGATTCGTGAGGGTTATAGTATGTTACTACACAAGGGAATATCTATAGGTTCCATTAAACTTGAATATGATTTTACGTTTCACTGAAGGTAAACATACTATTTCTAATGCAATATAATGGAAGTCAATTATTTTAATATCACACTCATTATAACTTCTTTGATTGGCATTCTAGAAGTTGAAGTGATGAAGAATAGAGACAATTGTATGGATATACAACTTCAAAGAATATAGAAGGTGTTAATCGATAAAACTGTCTCTATTATTTAAACCTATATTATAGGTTATCGATATAAATAAGCAAAGACAATCGCAGCTCTAACCAACTTGACACCATTATCAGACAAATGCTTCGCTCATTCGCTTGATGAAATATCTAAACCAAAACGTCGCACTAAATTAACAACAAAGTTATAAGTCAATACAACTCGTTGCTCGCTCATACAACAGACTTCTTAAACCCTCATTAAGGTATATCTGTAAATCTTGCCATTATAATTTAAATTGCAATTTTGAAGCGTAGATTTTGACAGCATTAACTGAAAACAAGCACATTATGCCTGACCTGCACAAGGTTTGATTTGCGTCCTCATACAGCAATATGGTCCAGCCATCGAGGAGTCTCTCGGTGCTGCTTTTCAGCGACGCCGTTATAATCCACTTGTTAGCAAACTGTGTCTCTGTCTCCATAGCATCCACAACTCTGCAACATGCAAACTCCCCTCATAATATACATGACTCTTGAAAGACGTTCAATCTCATTAAAATCAGAAGTAACGTAACACTCGTACCTCCGTTCGTTTCTGATCTAATTCTGCACTATAGAGGTCATTTCAGAGAGCGAGAGAGGAGGAGAGCGAAAGCGAGCCTAGAGAGAGAGCGAGAGAGGAGGAGAGCGAAAGCGAGCCTAGAGAGAGAGCGAGAGAGGGAGATCGAGAGAGAGTGAGGTAGAGCGAGAGCGAGGGAGTTCTGCTGATAAATGCCACACAAGAGTGTCTTGAATATATTGAAAATATAACAAAGTCAGTTTTCTAATGTAGTTATGCATGTCACTTGGCGAAGTCACAGTTACATTAGACTTAAAGGGGCAGTAGCACGTTTTTTGCAAAAAATTCTTTTTGAATTTCCCATTTAGAATAATGGTTTATGTCATTTATATTTACTTTATAGGGTACAACATCTTATTACACAAACCAATTATCCGTAGTGGTAATGCCGGTGTTGTGTATACAGCAAAAATTGCATGGCGGCCATTTTATTGTGATCACATTTTATTATTTCGAATGACAAAAAACGATTGCCATGGCTTTACGGAACCATGTACACTCATTTATAACTTAATTTTCCAAAGAGAGAATGGTGTTTTACTGTTGGTGACATTATTTTTCAAATACATTTTATCGACTTATTTGAGCCAAAAAACGTGCTATTGCCCCTTTAAGACACTCAGTAAGCAATTGTGAACCTGGATATGTGTCCCCTTATTATTTTGCATTATTCAATGCCAGCAATATATTATACCTGTAAGTGTTTGGTTTGGCTAGTGTAGCTGTATTCCTCTCCTTCATCAGGTTGTACTGGACCAGCAGAGAGCCTAGTGATATCAGTACAAGGAGGCTCATCGACACCCGTATCTCTACAAATATAGAGAAATAAAAAAATAAAACGATTGTGCTGAATACACAGAGGATAATGCACATCATTTCAAACATATATTTGATGTTAATAAATCTATTTTATTAACTTATTGATTGGTATTTAGAAGTTGATAGGGAATGTTACATTTCAAACATACATGTATATTTGATGTTAATAAATCTAACTTATTAAGTTATTGATTGGTATTTAGAAAGTTGGTAGGGAATAAACAAAAGTACACCTTAATTGAACAAAAATACAAAAATAATACAATATTTATGATATTCTACATAAATGGAATCTGTTTTAGGCAAGTACTTAATTAGTTTCAATCTGTTTAACTGAAATTACCTTTTTTCTTCATGATGGATAATGATCACTGATGCATGGCAGCAGAATGTAGATCGTTTATTTCACTATTCTCTATACTCTTTATAAACACGTACATCTCCAGATATCATTGAAACATTCTCAAAATGTAACGCAAAATACACACATATATACACTTGACCTCACAGTAAACACGTAGGCAACATACGTGTATTTGAGTACATATCGAAACATGTTCGTCGCAAATGGCTGCGATACTGCGTTGAACAATAACTCACTCACTCACTCGAAAATTAAAGATATTTATTGACATATGTTCTCTTTAACAGATCTAATAAAATTATACGATGGCAATTGACGTATATACCATTTGGATTATTGCAAAAACAGACAATATTTGAATGTACTTACTCCGCAATACCATAGTTGTGGTCGACTGTTTAAATAACCTACATGTTTACATACAAGCCCGTTTTAATACTATTATGCTTTCATTAATTGGATAGCGTGGCCCTATATTACGTAATACGAAGATAGATGAACTAACAAGCTACACTTGATTGATAACTTGCTTGATAGCGCGTATATTTACCAATGTTGGCCTTTTAGAACTGATTACACAGACATCAAAGGTCTTTGGTGTGATAACACAACCCTTATTTGGAAAGATCGGTTCTCACGAGAGGAATTGAAGTTAAAACTTGTAGTATCAATGTGTTCCATTTCTATTAACACGCACGACTTGCATTGGTGAGTTGTAACGACTAGAATGTTTCAGAGTAGACCCAGAGGCGGGAGAGGGGATATGTACGTATAAATTTGATGGACCCCGAAGGTGACTCTTCCCTTTTCCACACGTGCGTTGCTATGGTGAGTTTCACATTTAAATACTACACTGAATACGAATATCAACTGTCATAATCATATTTATCTTCCCACCTATAGGTAAATAATTCACCACATATTTGGTTTATTGATGGAGAATGTTATCACACTTCTCGCAGCGCAGTGTTTAGCTCGTTCGACTTCGGATCAAGAGGTCCGGGGTTCGAATCCCGCCAGGGGCACGGCAACTTTGTCTGCAGTAGAGAACTGTTCTACACGCACTAAGGTTTGGGTACAATGCTACATTGAATTTAAACGTAGTACCACCCATGGTTCGCTAGCTCCAGCCGATGCTCGCAGGTTTCACCGCAATGCATAACCACATGGCTTTGCCGGCTTTCTCCCTGCCTTAATACTAGCAGCCGCGATATAAGTGAAATACTCTTGAAAGCGGCGTTAAACCCCAACTCACCTCACCTCACCTCACCTTGGTCCATCATGAATTTGGGTTGAATGAATGGTTCTTCCCCAATCATCTGGTCTTGTAGCACTTCTGCAGTACCTTTACAAAGAATGGCGTTGTAATATGCTTGCTTCCTGCCGTTCAATCGTCTAAACCACATTTTAGACATTGATCTTCGTTTGCTGAAGACATGTTTTTCACATTCCTTTTCTTCGATTTATTTTCTCCATATGTATTCTCAACATATTGTTTCAATAACTGTGGAGATCCTCCAGGATTGCCCTCAGTATGTTTTTATCGTGTATGTTTAAAGATCTAACATCATAGGTCTACAGGGGGCTGGATAGCGCAGTGGTTAGCGCGCTCGGCTTCGGATCAAGACATCCGGGGTTCGAATCCTACCAGGGGCACGACAACTTTGTCTGCAGTAGAGAACTGTTCTACACGCACTAAGGTTAAGGTGCAATGCTACACTGAAGTTCAGTGCAGTACCACCCATGGTTCGCTAGTTCCAGCCGTTGCTCGCATAGCCACATGGCGTTGCGGGCTTTCTCCCTGCCGTAATACTAGCAGCCGCGATATAAGTGAAATACTTTTGAAAGCGGCGTTAAACCCCAACTCACTTCACCTAACCTCTAACATCATATGTCTACAGACTGAAACCGACAGTAGGCCACGTTACTTTTACTGCTGCTGTCCTGACATTTCCACTTTCATTCTACCTTTTCGGTTTGAAAATAAATACTGATCCTACCTTGTCATTTAAATGCCTCGGGGATACAACAAAAGGAACGTGGAAAAAAGAAAGATTTCGACCCACGAGCGATACATACGACTGAATAGAGTTATGTTATGTCTTCGCAAGCAAACTAAAGTAAACTTAAAGTTTCAAATTATTATCTGTTCATATTTCTGAGAAACACTCGTTTGAAGATATCGCCATTTTCGAATCTCCCAACTAGACTAGATAGAGTCAAAAAGGGCTTTATGCCTTTTTATGACATCCTACAGTAATGAAGTCCCAAGAAGGTACATTATCATCATAATGCCCACAAAATCTTGACATTATTTCCATATTTCCTAAAAGTTTTCTTTAAATACCCAAAATTATGTCCAGAAAAATAAGAATATATTTGTTTTATATTTTATATCTGTTCCATCACTCATGGGGTGCTGAAATCACTATTTCAACATGGGTTCTAGCCAGAATGTTTGGCGTTTAAGTACAAAATATATAAAATGTATAAATTGTATTGATAAAAGATGTTGTAGACATAACTAGCCTGATTGGAGTTAAGATCTAGTTACTACCGTAGTTTCCGAGTTGTTTGGGGAAATACCAGGACAATTTGCCCGAGAGGCCCCGGTCCGTAGCCTGTGGCCGAGGACCGGGCTCAAGGACAACTGTCCTGTTATTTCCAGATTCAAAGAGGAAACTAATGTAATAACTGACTATCATTTAACTTGTTCCGAGTAAAATAACCTGAAAAATTAACAGTTTTTAAATAATGTAAAATACCATAACCTTTTTGAAGCCCCTTCTCTAGTGTATGAATGAAATGCATAGAACTACGGATGTTCCACCTGACCAATTTTAGCACGTGATTCTCGCTTGTCAAATTTGCGCACGAACTAAATGTTCAAAGTTCGTGCAGGTACGTGTACTTAACGAACAAACGGGTAATTTGCGACTTAATTGCACAGTTTGTCCATGTCTAGATTGCTTCTGAAGAGTGAGGACGTCTTATGAGCGTGGCTCTGCGACAATGGAAATTGAAGTTGACTTCTAAATATAATTAAAATCGGTTGGATTTTTAGGTATCTTTGTGATTTGTGACTTGGGTCAAATACTGTGTTGTGTCCTTGGGCAAGGCACTTAATCCACATTGCACTCAATCTACCCAGCTGTATAAATGGGTACCTGAATACGGAAGTACTGATGAAGCGCTTAGTAGCAGCTCTGAAAGTACAATTCCTCCAGGGTAATGATTGTTGCGCTTTGAGCATACCTTAGGGTGTGGAAAAGGCGCGATATAAGTACGCAATTATTATTATTAACTTGAACATTGTTATAAATTGTTTATTTGGTATATTTCCTTAAGTGTATATGATTTTCTATGCTTCAAACTACTATATTTATCATTTCTCACAGAACTTTCTAAACATTACGGTTGTTGTGAATATGTGGTAGAAAATATATCAAAGTCATGTTTATTTTTTGGGTCTATACTTTCTAGTTCAGTTTTTTGGCAAAAGTCAATCATTTGATTCAAGTATTTTACTCCCAACCGTATTGAATATTACATCAAATAAATTAGTTTTTTACGCCTAGATCTTAGTGAATCAAACGTTTAGCTAAATCGTTATGTCAGTGTCGTTAATAAGCTGTAACCAATTCTGTTTAAAACTGATTTTGAAATTGTCCGTGTATCAGATATCAGGACTGTTTGGACGAAACAGTCCTGATATTGATAATGAACAGGACACTTTGGTTACTACGGACAACGAGGTCTAAGTGGGATGTAAATGTATTTACGCATCATTAATGCGGGACGTCATAAAATAAGCCAAAAAGGAGATGTGAAAACGGCGAGTTTTAAAATGTGTGTTTCTGAGAAAAATAATATGAACAGATATTAATGTTTTGAAATTTAGTTCAGTTGGCTTCTGAGGACATAATGTAACTCAGTTCCAGTCGACAGAGACAGTTGCACATTTTGTTTCGCTCAAATAAGTTGATGAAATGTATTAGAGAAATAATGTCACCTATAGTAAAACACCCTTTACTTCTAATCAAGTTAAAAAATGATTGTACATGGTTCGGTAAAGCCACGGGAATCGTTTTTGTAATTCGAAATAATAAAATGTGTTCACAACAAAATCGCCGCCATGCAATTTTTGCTTTATACGCCGTTATGACCACCACGGATAATTGGTTTATGTAATGTGATGTTTTACCCTCTAAAATTAATATAAATGACAAAGACTATCATTATAAATGGAAAATGTGAAAAAAGTAAAATTTGCAAGAAACGTGCTACTGCCCCTGTAATTCACGGATGTTCTTGACTTGTTTAGGCGCCTGTGGATAGTCAACCTTCGTCATGTATACCGACTCCATTCATCCTGAATTACAGATTTTATGGGCGATTGCGTTACCCATTCGTCTCAACAATGACGTCGCTTATCGTTTAGTGGATTTATAGATATTCATTACACTTATTGCTTATCATAACAATTGAATGTAGTTTTGTTTTGTGATACGTGTGCTTATCCTTATAAAACTTTGTTTATTTTTATAACAATACCATTGATTTTATTGATTTTTTTTATTTTCCCTTACACCCACGTAATACATTGCCATAACAAAATTGTAATTCCTCAGTTTATATCCTCAATAACAGTTTCGTGTAACTGTGTATCTTAAAACAATATTGACGTAAGGTAGTCTAAAATAATTATTAATGAATTATTTTCTTGTGAATATTCATGTTCCGTTTATCAGGTATGTCGTACATTACAACAGGAACCCTTACTGTTGATTTTTGTTTACATTGCTTTTATTTTATTTCCTAGAATAAGTTTAATCTGAATGATTGGTTCTTTTAAGTCGAAGTTGATACTACGTACTTTTCGGAAAAATAAATCTTCATAATCTTCTGTATCTCTCTTTCCATCTCAACACAGCCGGTATCAACGATCTTATATATGTTTAGAATTCCAACTTTGTTTCAATCGATATGTCAAAAAATCAATAAAGATGCGAGGGAATATTAAAAAAAGGTAGGAAGTAGATGTAACGGAGAATGCTGGCAACATCTTCAAACAGGTTTCCTCTTCTTGCCATGTCACGTGAATATATGTGTATGCAGGTTACAGGCCCGTATATATACATATTTACATAGATTAACAATGTATTATTCAATTTGAGTACATGCATATATACAATTATACAGCACGTGATGGATACGGAACTACCTTAGGGTAATGAATAACAATTTGATTCTCTTTGTTCATAGGCATGGTATTAATATTTGCAAATGTTTCTTAAGAGTGTTTCATTATACACTGTCGACCAAAAGAAACGCCTACTTGAAACAATAATTAATATGAACGTCCATTGAAATCGTCGAAAAAGCGTGGTTCGAGTCAATGACATACATGGAAATCACGCCCAATTAAGACCGCTATTTCCGGCGAGATAGGAGAATGGGTTTTCTCGATTGTTGTATGACACCCAATACGGCAACGTTGCGTCATCGAGTCCAAGAATGTACATTATGCCGGAAAAAAATGTATTCACATAATTTCATAAAATTTCTCCTAAAATGTTAAACATTATGTTTTTAAAACAACCTTTAAATAGCAATTACAGCACCCATGTGTGTTTGAAAATATATGAAATATAAAGTATCATACTCTCGTGAATGAATTGTTGTAAATCTTTTTACGAGATCCGAGCGTATATCCTCACCAAAGACTTTATCCGACAGAAATAGTTTGTGTTAGGATCTGGTCTCTTGGTTCCCTTTCCAAAGGTGGTTCTTCGAGAATAAAGTAAAGTGAATGATGGTATTACAAGGCAGCGAGTTCAGCATCATGTCTTTTACTTTCTATAGACAAACTACATGATGTAACTGAGCTTCCTGTGTATCGACCGAGATTTGTTAACGGTTGAGCTTGCATTGTGATGTCATACCTGTAAAGTTTTATGGCTCTTTTACCATTCTCTTCATAAAAGGGTTACTCCCTTCAGATTTCCGATCACAAATCTGAAGGGAGTAACCTGTGTGGGAAGAGAATGGGTTTTACAGGCATAACTTGGCCGTGTTCAAGAGAGGTTTCAAATTAATCGCTCAATGAGCGATTACTTTTAAACCTCTCTTGAACGCGATTGCTCAATGTAGCGAATTTGCACCATGTCGTTCAAGAGAGAATGAGCGCTACTTGAGCGCTACACTGAGCGATCAATAAGCGATTATAAGCGCTCGCTGTTATGGAACGGAGCCAACGGAGTATCGGACACAACTGCCCTCGCAAGGGATAATTTCTATCACTGGCTAAGTCTTGCTGCATTTAATCGCTTTTTCAGTACCGGAGATGTGTGATTGCACTACCAAGTCCAGGTGTAATACGCATTCTCTTCCCACAGAGGTTACTCCCTTCAGATCTGTGGGAAGAAAATGGCTGATACGTTGACATAGAAAAGGGGATACAGCAAATTGGATCAACCAGCGATAGAGATTGCCGCATATTATACCTTGAGGGGGAGCTTGTATAATAATTATGTAAGGAATTTCTGAATTGATATTCATTGTAAGACGAACTCAGCCCATATGATCTGCTATCTGCTATAGTCAGCGCAACAGACTCCGGGAACCAGAATGAGCTTTTCCCCGACAGCACTGTGCATTTTATGCTATGTCCTGAAACTCCGGGGCTCTGACAAGGGTTTTCTGATAAAAATAATGAACAGTGAAAAATGCACACCATTCTAATTTGATATATTCATCAGTTGACCTTGAAGCGTTCTGAATCAATCTAAATATCAAATCCAAAGGCCAATATAATTCCGTTCAATCGTTTAAACGTTCCGTTTAATAGCGTATTTGTGAAACGAGTGGATGTTTTGGTATGTAACGAGCGAGAGCAAGTTAGATAACAATACCATTCACGAGTTTCATAGATATGTTATTTATTACTCATCAAAGATCTGCAAAATGATATATCAGACTTAAGCTTGTAATCGAAGCATTACAAAGTCACAACTGCGTCATGAGTAAAACTATACATTCCTTGTCAACACGTGCCTTTTTATTTTAATGCGAAAAAACACAGCAACAGTAGCAGACAATTATCATTCCAACAACCAACAGAATACGATTAATGGAATAACGCGTAAGCAACGAACTATTATGGATTATTTTTGTAGGTCTCAAACTGTCAAGGTCGCTTGGTAAGTTAATCTCCTTGAAGAGGCATGGCTATATCACATATAAGTTAGAAAATTAAAAGCAATAAAATGATACACAGATGACTCAGCTAAATACAAATTTAATTGCATTACTGAATTGTGTAGTCCCGCAAAGATCGGACCAAGCGACTGCATTCGGGAACGATTAACACAGTATTTATCGTGTTGTACATTTCAAACATTTTACCGAGCGGGAATGACAGCTGACATATGACATGTGGCCATGTGACAACGTGCAAATGGTTCCTGCAGCACGTGCTGTTATTACACAATGTGGTTGATACAACGTAGATCTTATGAAGAATACGGAGGTATCGCTAGAGAAGAGTGATTAGGATCTTTCCGCTTGAAGGGTAGCGAGCTTCGAAAGTTTTCCCACCAATTTTGCCATTTGGACTTACCTCCCACAATTCAACTTTATTCTGATAACGAAATGTATAGACCAGAAGTCATTGGGCAACTTTTAAACTGCTCCCCTTTGGTAAAGAACGTATTGTTTTTGGTTTTTCGAATCGTCCTCCTGCAAATATTCTCAGCACTTTACATTTCTCCGATGATCCTCTCTCAATGTAGAACAGCATACCAGACGCCGGTGTCTCTAGAAAGGCAAGTCCAGTAATTGAAATCCTCCCCTTAAACATTGGAAGAGCAAAGAGTTTCTTTTTTGAAGACACTTCTGAGCAGGTTATAACATCACATCCTGTCCTGAACACCCAACAAGCGATGTTACCGCCCACCACAAGATGATGAATATGAACTTGATCTTGCAAAGAAATCCATAGTTTAGTGTTCCCGAGAGGGGTGACAGACCGAGTGTAAATGTTACCTTTATTACCAAAGTAAGTAATTACCAATGCGCCATTGTATATATTCAAATATGCATCCATTTGGGTAGCGCAGTGGTTAGCGCGTTCGGCTTCGGATCAAGAGGTCCGGGGTTCGAATCCCGTCAGGGGTACGGCAACTTTGTCTGCAGTAGAGAATGGTTCTACACGCAGTAAGGTTTGGGTGCAATGCAACCCATGGTTCGCTAGTTCCAGCCGTTGCTCGCAGGTTTCACCGCAATGCATAGCCACATGGCGTTGCGGGTTTTCTCCCTGCCATAATACTGGCAGCCGCGATATAAGTGAAATACTCTTGAAGGCGGCGTTAAACCCCAACTCACCTCACCTCACCTTAAAATGGCCCCTCGAAGGTAGTTCACGTGTACATTGATGTAGCGATACAGAGTAGAGTTTTAAAAATATGTTACAATGGTGGAATCTTGCGGTCTGAATTAACTTTTAAATTCTCACTAGACCTACAAATCTACGTTTCACACTGAAGAGTTCCACACCACTTTTAATTTATACGTCGCACCATTTTCTTCGAATACGGATAGCCGTTTTCTATGGGTACGGCTTATCGGGTCGTGTAACGAGATGCTAACCCATTAATGTACCAATATATTGCATAACTTAAATAATAAATGGGAAATTTGAGAAAAAATAATATGCAAAAACGTGCTGAATAATTATGTATTCTTATTGTCACCACACCACACCACACCACACCACATCACACCACACCACACCACACCACACCACACCGCATCACACTACAACTCTTTCTTTTGTATTATATTGATTTTCTTCTTTCATTCCTTCAAACGTCCGACATTTTTAATAGAAACCGACCAAGACTCTTTCAGACATACAATGTAGGTCTCCTCAATGTTTAATTGGCTTAGATTATATTACCAGAGGGTAATAGGGTCATAGGTAAGTCAATACTTTTATTGACTTTTACGTATCCCTTGGTGGCTACCGTTAACGTTGTTTTATAATCATTTGATATTTGACGGTTTTAGCATGTGTGTATATGATTGTTGAAAGAGAAATGCAACTGTCATGTTAAATTTCTAAGTTTTCTTTATGTGACAATATAAACTGACAGGCAAAGGAAAGTATACACTTTTTAAAATGAAATTATGGAAAGTTGATATTATTGATGTTGACAGTACGCATCGGATACACAGGACATAAGCATTAATTTTTGTTTTTTAAAGTTGAACTTAATCCATAATAACACATTTTGGAGACAATTGGAAAATATTGATAATCACGTGACCGTCATACTGCTGTAAAGTCACGTGACACATAGGTAAAATTGCTACACATTATTAATGTTCGCCATCCCATCTGTGAAAAAACACCTAAAACCCGTCAAAAGTAACACGAGAGAAACGTGAATAATTTCTGAAATTTGACAAAAGCTGAGCAACGGATACAAAAGCTACAAGAATCACCCTTGTTCCTGCATTTCTAATGTCAATGTGTTGTCACATTACAGCCGAGTTAAAGAGACATTTGACAATCCGAGAACACACAAAACAATGGTCTTTTTGTCCAATGAAGGCTGATATCTGAGTGTGTTAGACCACCGCCAACGCTATCTCTGAGTGACGTCATTGACGGCGACTACCATAGATCGGCGTGTCACTATGCACACGTGCACCAGAAGACCTGGAACTGGTAGAGTCGAAGTTTTCCACTGCTCAATAGACGGGTACTGACCTCTGAACTTTGATATATGGCTAATGTCATTATGGCTGTGACAACGTCAGTTTGGCATGCAATTTTACAGCTTTACAATGATTTCTATTTTGTGTTAGAATCAAAGCACACCCTTCAGTTAATGAACAACCGACGATACAAATTTTGCATGAACACAGACACAGCTGTCAGGTTACGTCATAAGACATTTTAAATTCCTGATCAGGTAATGCATTTCATAATGCGTTGACATACGAATCGACCACAATTGGCACTCATGTGGCACAATTGACAAATTGAAAGAATTAAGGGAATAGCGAGAATTAAGATTGTAATTGTTTTGGTAGTGTTTTTTTATCCCTACATCTTTTGGAATTCTTGTGTGCAAAACTGGCTCATTAAACATTCAAGTTTATGATTTTGCCTGCCAGTAAATCATATAAAATCAACAACGCAATGTTACAGACAACCAGAGATCAATGTCACGTGACTGAATCAAACTCTCTGATAGGTCAATTAGCAGACATATTTGATACTTTTACCCAGTTTCATTCAAAGTACGAGTTGTTATAACTTATTGAATTTGCGTTGACGTTTCAACAAAAACAACTGCTCAAAATTGGAATATAAGCTAACCATAACGTATAGTAACAGTATATGATTGCTAAAATCTAGATTTTGAATTTTGAAAATATTCTAAACAGCGATTCGAACCCCTGTGATTAAATTAAAGTCATTAAATTCATTAATCGATCGACGCCCAGAAATTTACCAAGAACATCACTCGTTTTCCTGACATTCATCACATCTTATTTCAGTGCATATAAGACATGTAAATGTTTAAATAATATTCTTAATTTGTAGATATACCTAAAATCCCACCTTATGTTTTATCATAATTATGTTCTAATATACATGTTGTGTATATGATAGCGGCAAACGTGAAAATCCGACAGTAACATAGTGCCTAGGCAATAAGGAGAATGCTGTTTTAAAACCGGCGGAGGCGTGTTCAGGACCATGAGTACTCGCTTGACCATTTAGCAATTGATCAAATTTCAATTGAGGGGGTAATACACGAAAGAAAATGAGGTAATAAAATTTTGTGACACGCGACTGCATTTTGGATCGTGAATACTCGCTTGACGAGACTGCCTCAAGTTTTCACGCGTGTATTTCTCTCTCTCTCTGTATTCGCGAGTACGCGCGAACTCGTTGTCGTTCAGAAGCGGGTACACGGGAATACACGCGAGTTCTCGCGGTTCTGAACACGCCTCGGTATTAGGGTTGTTGCCTATGGTATCAGTGCTAATGACTAGGATATAGACAATATTGCCTGATTACCATACCATATATCTAAGAAAACACACATGGAGATTTAACATTTATTGGTTCAAACTTAATTTTATTTCATAAAAAAATATAGATTGGCGAACAAGCCATTAAGACTTATTTGAACGCCGCTCCATTACGATAAAAGACAAGCTTGATTCAGAACACACTCACTGAAATGAAATAGAAATTTAAAGAAGAAAAAAGTCCCTATGCATATTATGAAATCATTCAATATATAAAGAAAATGTGAAGGTTTGCCTAGTAATGAAACTGACTGCAGCTGCTGTTCAAACTATGTGAAACAAGTTTAATGAAATAAGGAGTATATTTAGTATTCTTTCTGTAACAACAATCACAGGTTACGGTTACTTTAAGAAAATCCACATTTATTTCGTCAGACAACCCAGTAACTTAAGGGTTCAATGGTTATTCAATACAAAAATACAGAAATACTAGACAAGTATGGGGTTAGGGTGCATGTGTGTATGACATGTTCAATAACATTTACTCTGTAACTTGTCTTTGACGTATACGTGAACAAGCACGCTGATTCTTCAAATCGTTTATTTCCATACGGTACATGTTGGCAATCGGCCCATGGTACAAAATTATTGGTCCACATAATTGCGATATTTTGTAGCACACAACACAAACATTTGTAACACGTTTCACTATTTCTATGGTATCACTTGATAATCAATTGTGGAGTTAAAATACTGAGGTACAAACTGTTTTCTAATAATGACTATAAGAATCACATACAATTAGAAAATGATTTTCATCCTCAATATTACCACTGTTACAGATTTTACAAATTCTTTGGCTAGTTCTATCTCGGGCCTATCTAGCCTCACTGGCTTTGTTTGTTATATGAAATGTTTGTATCAATTTGAAATGGAATAAAGGGGCGGGATAGCGCAGTGGTTAGCGCGTTCGGCTTCGGATCAACAGGTTGGGGTTTCGAATCCCGTCAGGCAACGGCAACTTTGTCTGCAGTAGAGAACAGTTCTACACGCAGTAAGGTTTGGGTGCAATGCTACACTGAATTTCAGCGTAGTACCACCCATGGTCTGCTAGTTCCAGCCATTGCTCGCAGGTTTCACCGCAGTGCATACCCACATGCCGTTGCGGACTTTCTCCCTGTCATAATACTAGCAGCCGCGATATAAGTGAAATACTCTTGAAAGCGGCTTTAAACCCCAACTCACTCACGAAATGGAATAAAATAAATCAAAAATATCTTTGGCTGCTAGGAATATTATAATACCTTCCCGTTCCAAGCTTAAACTAAGCACGCTGTTATTGAACAGGAACTTATCCATTGCTGTTGTTGCTGAGACGTTGCTACTTAGCATCGTATCAGTTTACAGCCGCCCATTGTTACTGGCACGTCAACACAAGTGAAAGCTTTAAAAGTATACAGCTTGTAACACGGTACAGTGCAGGGTATGTATCGATTGTTGCCGCACCATTTGAGATCATCGAGCTCCACACACGATCACTACAGTCATCTGTTATGTATGCATCATGAAGGCGAATGCTACCATATTACTTTTCTCTCTCATTACACATGTCATTGGATCATGGAATGTCAATTTACGTATGTATTTTTTTGTTTACAAGATATAGTGGCATTTGTTCTCTTCTTGGTGATCAACTACTTTGAGGTTAAACGGCTATTACGTATTCTCGCTTAGCGTGTATATTTGGGTACATGTGTTCATGTGTTTGCATAAACACGAAGAATTGCCTTAAAAGTTTCATTTGAAGTCTTTTGGCTGAACTTCGATGCATAACACAATCAATGATCAACTGTTATTCAAGACACATTTCGCATTGTATAGTTAATCCAAATGATACATATATCGAAGTATATTTGTGAATTAATGTACATTGCTATAGGATCATATGTATGGCAATTTACGTATGAACGTTTATATGTTAATAAGAATACTACAGAAGCTTCTAATTTTGGTCAATAATCAATGTTTTAAACACATGTGATGTTTTTTTCATAATGAATGATACTATGTTCTTTTTTGGCCATTCTGCAATTATTGTTTGACGCCTTTTATCGAGATTATAATGTTGAATAATGTCAGGTTTATGTGACTGTTCTCTCCAGCCAACGTTCTATAAGGAGAATATTGTTTGATGTCAATAATCAATAATATTGAAGTATCATGGTACAATGTATATTAAACTGTCAATAACGTTTTCAATGGAACAAAATATCGATTGATGAAATTGTGTGTATCTTTATTACAAAAACTATCCTGCGTGTAAATGTTCAGATATATTACCATAATGATTACAATTGCTCAGGTTGCACTGTCATGTTTATTATTAATAAGGCTTGATAAAGTAAAACTTCATAAGAGTTCTATCTGGTTTAACATGCTAACCATTGTCAAAAATGGCTTCGAAAAGCAAACTAGTAATACAAAATAGGTTTTAACATTGTTATTAACTATGTTTATATTTTTAAAATTCAATGAAATGATGAAAGAAACAGCTTTATTCATGAATGGTCATGGTTTTTATTGCTATGAATACGGCGTTTCTGTAAGCTAGTGATATACGTGATTCGATGAAGGAATTAATGTTTATACAATTAAATGGTTTGATGTACATGTTGTTGTGATGAGGAACTGTATAGACCAGATTGGTTTATACAAGAGACGATGTTGATGTGATAGATTATGATAAGTTGTGATAATGGATAATGGGAGACCGATGAAGTATAAATGATTATTGATGGTTGTTGTTAATACGATGATTAGATGGAAGGGCATAATGGCCTTAAAGGCGCTGTAGCACGATTTTTGCACATCATGTTTTCTAAAATTTTCCATTGATTTAAAATATTTTTACAATAAAGTGTTACGTTAGAGGGTTTTAATATCTCATTACACGGACTAATAAGCGGCATTCATAAAAAACGGTGCGACATATAAAGCGACAGTGGTGTGGAACTCTTTAGTATGAGAGGTAGATTTCTTAGTCTCATCCGAATTAGGGAGTCAGACAGCAAGGTGGTTGCCCATTTCATCATGGTTACATATTTAAAGTTCCAGTGTTTATGTATCGCTACATCAGTCAGGTAACTTTGGGCGGCCACTCGAAGGAAAATGGACTAGCATTGATTAACCGAACCATGTACATTCGTTTTGGAACTCTTCGTATTGATTGAGGAGTATTTTTTAGCCACTCAATTGCAGTGTCCACTTATATTTTTTATCTTATAATTCTTGCGCAATCTGATGCACCAAATACTTTGTCTGATTAAAATCGACGGTTTTCCGTGGAATAAAAATTGCCAAATAGTGCATCTACTGGGATACGAACTCATATCAGTCGTAGGTTCCACGCGAAACCGTCTGATTACAGCCCGAAGACTCGCTTGTTCGAGCGCAATTCAGGTAGCCAATCAAAAGATGTCCAACAAATGCTTTCGGTGCGAGAAGCTAGGAGCAGATAACTCCAAACAGCTTTCCTTTTGTCTGTTCCGAATGCTTTCAAAACAGCGATCGTTTAAATACTATGATGTGATTGGCCAGCTATTTGACTGGGCTTTGGCTGCGCTAAACTGGTTCGGAACACACGCCGATACGGGATGTTCTCAGACCTTGTCGCGAGGAATCTACAGAACCTGTTCGTATCCCGGTAGATATATTATTTTGCAAATTTTATTCCTCGGAACAAGGTCGATTTTAATCAGACCGACCAAATACTGAGCTTTGTAACTGGGTCACTATTAGCTGACAGGATATTTTAAGCGATTTTATTAAAACAAATTGTCAAGTAATTTTGTTCAATTTTGATCAATTTTGATGTCTCTTTCGTGGCTCAGATGAGCAATGTGCTGATATTTAAAGCTTTACAAATCTTATCTTTGTTATTACCCGGTCGATTTCTATGTTTGGTGGTTTATTTTAAAGAAAAATATATTGACTTTGACGTGGTATATAATATTGAAGATAATATGATGACAGCAAACATTATGAAATATAACTTCAAACGGACATCCCTATATTTTTTATAATATAAGGGGCTGGATCGCCGACTTCATATGCTTTCTAATCGCTGGTTTTTCGACAATACAAGCCCCTGTGTTCCGGTGTACATGCATTTGAATCTAAATTGGCTTCTTTTTAATTTTTTTAAATGATTTCATCCGCCAGTATAGTTATAATGTTTGGTCATGCAGGATTGTCTACTACAATACTAGTCTTTTTAAGGTTCACTTGTGGATCAACTATCAGCTAGTGTCTAATATGAATGTGTTAGGTGATGACAGTTTAAAACCTTCCTGATGTTACAGTCTGAAGATGAGAGAACTAGAGCCAAACAGAGGTACTCCTGTACATGGCCCAACCCTCGCATTCTTAATTATCTCTTGTTATAAGATAAAATTTAAAAAATTTGTCATCGTGTAAATGTCTCTGTTAACTAACTCTACTGACAAACTTTGAAAAGTGGCTAGATGCTCTCTAGCCAAGAGTGATTTCCAACTGAACATTCTCTTTCTATACATTTCTAATTTTATGTTGTTTGTTTGTTTGTTTGATTAGCTGTTTACTAGGGAGGGTTCCTGTTTCAAAGCAAACGTATAATTATCCAGTCTGTCTAATACATAATTCACACTTTCTAAAAGCAATCTTTCTGCTCGTTAACCACAACACACTGAATAACCTGAACAATCTAGAACAAGTGAGCTATTTTAGATCTGCTTGTTGTTAAAGATGCATTCACTGTGCCAACATACGATATGTGCTGATTTCAGTTGAAATAATTTCGCTCAACTTGCATATTCATCCCCAATCGTCAATATATAATATTTACTACTTTCCAATTAAAATCGAGCAACATCATTATACATGTGAAGAGACCGAAACAAAACTACACCATGTACATGTACAGTAGTTATAAGACCCATTAAATATTACCAATCCAAAGTTGTCTTAATGTCTATAGTAAATAAGTTTCCAAAATTACGTTTGAGTAATTGACGGGCGCGATACGCGTATGATTGTCCGGTTTTCGATCAGAAATCGATACTTTTACCTTTATATCGCTGGTATATTGAGTCGACTATCATCAAAACGGCAATTTTCGGCAAAAGTCAGTACTTCTCGATAAAATAACACAATTTATAACGTTTGCCATATGTGACCCCCCACACAATGGATGTACCTTTAACATCATATGCTGAGACACGCTAAACTCGCGTGAGTGGAACACATTTAGCACTCGAGTTATCAAATAACAACTTATTACCGTAAACAATGTAACAGCTTATTGGGAGACAACTATAAGTTCAAATTGTTTATGTATTGCATGTCCAAACATATCTGACTTATCCTAGGTAAATAGGGAGTTGTGACTTATAAAATGGAAAAGGTGTAATCCATAACATTTACCTTTTACTTGAATGTAAAAGTGCCTTGACCTTTTATTTGAATGTAATACTGTCTTTTACGCGCGTGTAACAGTACCTTTTGTTTGAATGTAAAAGTACATTTACCTTTTACATTGCGTTTTACTTGAATATAGTAGTGCCTTTTCCATTTACTTGAATGCAACATTGCCTTTTACTTGAATTTAATAGTGCCTTTGCCATTTATTTGAATGCAACATTGCCTTTTACGTGAGTGCAATCATGCATTTACTATTTACTTGAATGTAACATTGCCTTTTACTTGAGTGCAATCGTGCATTTACTATTTACTTGAAGTAACAGTGTCTTTTACACGTTATGTAGGTTAAGCGTAACATTGACATTTACTTGAATTAATATCTGATAGATGACCAATTTGTAACGAAGAACTCGTTACTTTGTTACTTGATAGATACTTTTCATTGTCCATAAATGAAACCAGCTCATGTCGCAGAACAACTCTCATGGTTCAACTGCTTTATTTTGAACATAAACAACCTCTCAAGTAAATTCCTGCTCCTTGATCATTTTGCCTGAAGGAAGATTGGGTATGGTCGAGTGCCCCAATTTCGTTAGTACCCTAAGTTCGTGACGTCATTTACACATATACTCTGAAACGTCACGTTTGTTCATAATAAAGAAGTTGTTTCCCAGAGATTTGGTTTTCTAATGTATTCCATTCTAAATTACCTAAAAAGACGATTCATATTATTTACTAAACCGTTAAGTCTATTGAAGTTGTTAGGTTTCCTGTTAGTTTTATGACGTAATTTGTCGCAAAAAATGAACATATCTTTATCATTATTTGTTCAATGAGGATGTTTCAATTTTCTTTTCAACATTCCATGATGTGATCCTCACAGAAGATACAACGATTTTTTGTTAAAGGGGCATGTCACGTAAGGGGATATTATGTTGTTGGGGTCAACTATGCAAACGTTATAAATGGTTTCATTTTATCTAGATGTACTGCCTATTACTGAAATTACCGTTGAACGATAATCGACTCAGGATAGTGACAATATAAAAAGGAAAGTATTGAGTTCTGATCGAAAACCTGACAATGCATGTAAATGGGGCGTGTAATTTCGGTTTCTGCACATGTGTAACGATGCTGCTCGATTTCACTGAAAACAATTAATTTACGATTTGGGATGAATAATTATGCAAATTGAGCGAAATTATATATGAACTGAAATGAACACATGGTATTTTGTTACGTATTAAAGCAAAATAAATCATTACGAACGACACAAGATGTCACTTTAAAGATGAATTGCAATGCATGATCTCTGTGTGTATACAGTCGTACACATACAAAATTAATTTCTTCATCAACTCCGACATTAAAGATACATGAGACTCGAAACGTGTACACAGAAGCCATGCAACGAGTTGCTTCGTTACATTGTTTGAGACCAAGTTACTTATAGTCTTACCTCCATGGAGTGTAATGTTTATGTATTGATTTCACAAACCCGTTCGTGAATCTTTCAGATTCAACATTCTCCACCAACAATTTAAGTGTTTGCTCTCAAACAAAGTTGCATTAGCAAACGACTATAAACCTCACTCACTGCAATACTCGAATGGACTTCTCTTTCATGGAGGCACTTACCAGTTCAATAACATGCTGCATAGTCTAAGAATTGAAAAGTTGAAATATCTTGTGGACTATACTTTATATTTTTGTTTTATATTCGTCATGTTCAGTGTTTTCCATTACCGGAGTCAGATTGGTAGTGCTCTTTTGTTGTCAATGGACATGATGTATAATGTTATAAACCTATCTCTGCCAGGTAAACCTGAATTCCAGATGTTTAGTTACAGAAATCTATCAGACATGTTAAAGGGGCAGTACCACTTTTTTTCTCGCTCAAATGTAATGTATATGAAAATCAATAGTAAAACACCCATCTCTCTTCGGAAAATCAAGTTAAAAAATTAGTGTACATGGTTCGGTAAAGCCATGGGAATCGTTTTCGTAATTCGAAATAATAAAATGTGTTCACATTAAAATGGCCGCCATGCATTTTTTGCTTTATACGCAACATCGTTTACCACTACGGATACTTGGTTTGTGTAATAAGATGTTTTACCCTCTAAAGTTAATATAAATGACATATTCTATCATTAGAACTGGGAAATTTGAAAAAAATAAAATTTGCAAAAAACGTGCTACAGCTCCTTTAACTTAACACTTGGTTTGATGTATTTCAGTGATGACTTAACATGTAATGAAATATATAAACGTAGCTACACTATCAAAGTCAGTTAATACTAATAAGAGTACTTGTAAAGCGCCTCACCCACATCACCAAGGGACATGCTCTAAGCGCATCTTTTGCTTCTTTTGCAAAGCCTAAACTAGTCAATCCATTTGCATGGCGAACCAACTTTCGAAATTAAGCAGAAAATGTCATGATCAATGTGCGACTAGTCCCATGGCTTTAAATGCACGTCAAGGTGCATCTTCCTATGCTAGGCATAACTCGATCCAGTCTCCAACTGGATAATTTAGCCAACTGGAGACTGGCGCGAGTTATGCACTGCGTTGGAAGATGGCCAAGGTGTTTTCATTGCACAGATGCTTGTCATATGATCATGTTCACGTAAGTTAATTATTAAGTCTCCAAGCATGAAGTCACAGTTCGATGCACATATTATTGAGATTCGGTCATGTAAAATAAATGGTGCTGAGTGGATCAATAACCTTAAGTCGTTTCTTGTAAGCACATGAAGGCTATTCCTAATTCACTACATTCATTGCTCACAAAATTAATAATGCATAAACAGTTGCTTCCTATTGAAAATGACTCTAGATCATCCAATCACTTGGTTTTTATATGTCTTTATTTCAAGTTTAAAAGTCGATTTTTGTGGGTGGATTATTCTGGACATTCTGATCCAGATCACAACGTACAGGAAGTAATCTGCAAGAGTCATGCCATTTCAAGTGTATACGGATGTTAAACTGTACAATAGCAATATTATGGTGTAAATATTTATTGCATTAAGAAACATTCAGGTGTTCATCAATATAATATGCGTATTGTGTGTAGTCTTTAATGTATTGGCAACTGGGGTCCCGTAGCCCTGAATGCAAATAAACTTGTCACTTGTCAATTGTCAATCGTCAATGCTTCAAAACGATCGAATGATCTATGGCGGAAGAAACAAAGAAGCCAATCGACCAAAGAGGCATGTCATCCCTTGAGAATAGAAGATTACTGATTATGGTATCATGCTTTGTGTGTTGTTTACGCTTTGCGCCTTTGATAATAGAGCAAAGTGGCATATGATCTCAGACCTCAGTTCATAACAGAAAATAATATGAATTTATATCATCATAATCAATCAATAATGAAACAGATTCTCATTTAAAAGGTTCCTGAAAATGATTCTATTAGAAAGCCTTATTAATAAAACAAATACACTTTAAAACAAAGTACATCATGGTTCAATACAAAATATTTATTTGGATTTCCTAAAGGGGCTTTGCAATATTACTGTATGACTGATAGAAAAGGTTTAAAATGTTCCCAATTCATGCTTCATATATCACTTTTTATCAATAAATACGAGTGCACCAAGTGCCATGAAAACGTAGCATTGTGATAGGGACATACACATTTTGAAAGCTGCAATACTTCTTTCGGCTCTTCGATTATATGACAGCCAAAAGAACATGCATTTAATGAGGCGACATCTGGGTTTTTTAAAAGTAATCCAGAGGCGTGTTCAGAACCGCGAGTACTTGCGAGTATTCGCGAATACTAGGGCCGTGTTCAAGAGAGGTTTCAAAGTAATCGCTCAATTAGCGATTACGTTTAAACCTCTCTTGAACGCGATTGCTCAATGTAGCGCTACGTAGCAAAGCGAGCGAACTTTGTGGTTTTTGCACCGTGTCGTTCAGGAGAGAATGAGCGCTACTTGAGTGCTACTTGAGCGCTACATTGAGCAATCAATGAGCGATTATAAGCGCTCGCTGTTATGGAACGGAACCCTGCTTTTGAACTACAACGAGTTCGCGCGTACTCGCGAATACACACGTGACCACTTTGGAGCAGCCTTGCCATGCGAGTATTTACGATCTTTAATACCCCTCAATTGAAATTTGGTCAATTGTTATGTGCAAGGCACCTATATTTTCCAAAATGGTGATGATATACTGAAATTGTATAGCTTGGGAAGTACTCGCGACCTCAGGTTTCCGTTCAGGATCCATTCGCGGGTACGCGCGTACACGCCAAGCGAGTATTCGGAACCATGAACACGCCTCAGGGAGTTATACTCATATTGATGAACATATTATATAAATCCAAGTTGCCTCAAGAACAGACATATTTTGAAAATTTAAATATCTAGAGCCATTAAGTGTACGTCTAGCAGCCAGCATACGTTTTGACCCTTTGACTGTGGCAGTTGCTGTTTACATTTCTGATATTACTGACTAGATTTTGTAACTTATTAGGTTTTCGCGAGCTTTTTAGGAAGAGGATTAATCATTAACAACAAAATCCAAATGTGTAAACAATGTTTTATTTGAAGGAAACATTTATTCACAATTAAAATACGTATATGAAATAAAGAAAATTTGTTGGTAGCTTAAATAATTTATTACTGCTTCTTTCAGAAATACTACAAGAAACTGACCGGAAGTGTCAAACATCTGGAAACTGTCAGAGGGATATAGCACTACAGGACTCTGTTGGCTCCCTGAATATATCTCTTCATACTGTACCCCCTGGTGACCCCTTTGAACTTGTTAAATCAGGTGCGCGTACACAGCTTGCACAGAGAAAGTTCGTTCATATACATTAACGTGTACACCTATTTTACTGTCATATTCCAAGAACCCGCAAAAGAAACATCACCATACAAAATACAAAATAATTTAATACACGAGATATATCATGCCTTCAGAAAGTCATTAAACTTATTTTGACATTTCAAAACATTATCTCTTCATATTTCTGAGAAACACGTTTTACAAATTCAAGAAATCGTTGTTTTCGAATCTCTTTAATCAGACGAGATATGAGAGTCAAAAAGTGCTTTTTCGGGTTGTTTTTGACGCCCTGTCGACAACATCTCTTATTATTAAAATTTCTATATATTTTTTAATTTTAAAGAAAAATAACAAATATTCTGGCCAAAACATTTTGAAAAAGCTATTTCAGCATCCAGACCGTATTTGAACAGACATAAAAATAAAAGTACTAAACTCTGTTGTATGAAATTGAGGATACCTCTTTACAAATCATGTCCCCATATAAGCATTTAAAATCAACTTTCTTCGTCAGCAGAATTCCGTTTCTTACACTTAAATGTGATAGTTTTTTTTTTTGCGGCTGAGTGTATATCTTAACCTTGGATACGACCGCCGTTAGAATATTTAAGCAATATCCCGGACGTGAAGTGCGAGAGTCTCTTGGAATGGTCAATGAGTTGTTGGAGTCTCACAATTTTTTAATGGCTTATGAGGCTAATAATCTTGGAATGGTCCCCTTTGGACATAATTACATACTTGTCGTTACACATCGTAGCCCTAGACTAAGCAGTGAGAGGTTTTCAGTTTAATAAACCTCATCTATCCCACATACCAATTTTGTTTGCAGTGCGCATGATCCCAAATACCCATTTTATTTGCAGTGCGCACGTTTGAGGGGGATGTCGTGTTGACATCCGTATGTACGTCATGCATGGAGACATTTCTGGACACGCCTGATTGGACGAGCTCTGATACCAGGTGTTGCTCTCATACTTGCATCAATCAAATAAGTAATGTATACATCGACCATGTCCATCTGTCCGCCAATGGGGGAAACTTTGCTCAAACAAAGAGAGACAGTTTCCTCAATGTATTGTCATATATTCTGAAGAACGAAAAAATATTGACTTATATCTTCATTATGACATCAATGGAAGGTGAGTGCTTCACGCCTGGTAGGCATTTTACTTTAATTAACTTTAGCTTAAAGGCGCTGTAGAGCAGCGTTGTTACCGAAATAAAGTGCTCTCACGAAAATGTAAATATGGGTAAATGATACTCCTGTCCTGAATGAATAAAAATAGTTCTAAAACGAATGTAGGTGGTTCGGGTAAGTCATGCGAGTCCATTTCCCTTCGAGTTGCCTTTTAAGGTGTTCACATTAAAATGGCCGCTCGAAGGCGGTTCAAGTGATCTAAGTGAGGTAGCGATACCTAAACACTAAGAGTAGAGATATTAATATGGTATCATGACGGAATGGTTAACCATCTTGCTGTCTGAACTCGAAGGAAACCTACAAATCTACCGCTCACACTGACGAGTTCATCAACATTGTCGTGTTATACGTCGTACCTTTTCAGTGGATGCGGCTTATCGGGCCGTGAAATGAAATGATTTACCCTTTAACGTGACCATTTATTTAATAAATTGTAATAATGGATGACAAATGTCAGAAAAATTAATTTGCCAAAAACGTGTTACAGCGCCTTTAATAAGTGTTTTGTGTTACTGTATTGTTTATATTGGTGTGTTTCTAGATTACCAGCTCACGAGTTTAATTTTACTTATTGTCATTCATAAGTATCTTGTAAGCGGTTAAATAAATTATCTCCCTTGGTCCCTTGACTTAGAATGCTAACATAGTGTTCTGATCCGTCCAACAGGAAATTAAGAATATCCAATAATCCAACGTTGCATCAACTGTACATAAAGCATTATCCTCGCTCCTCTATCTAAATAGTGAGATTGAATGACCTGGCAATAGCATCGCCAGATCAAGGCGCATTGAAAAAATGATGATTGACATAAAACTTACTAATACCTACCATTATGTTCGGTTTTGAACTGTATTTTATAAAGTCTGCTTTTGTTTCTGACTTAAATGTACAGTGTACACTTTCACGTGTCCTACAGATCATTATTTGCCGAAAAAGGTTTGTTCAGATGTGAACTTTGTGTGATTTCAACATCAACGAGTACACATTTGGTGCAACCGATGGCAGATCGACTAAAAGTGATAACAGATTTAAACCCAAATGTCGCTATTGTATTATCTGTGTTTTTTTTCAGAATCAAACAAGGTTTTGCCTCTATTTCCAAAACATAGAACTCTATCCTACATTGTTGACCAATATGGGCATTTTCCGGAAGACGGTCAACCTAAAGAAATCTTTGAAAACATCGACGAGGAGCATTTAAATTTTGTGGTTCTATGCTCGCCATTCTGTATAGAAACAATATTGAATAAGGTAAGACTCAGGAATCACCATGGTATCATATGTTGAAAAACAGCCATTTTAGCAGGCCTTTTATTCGTCGGCGAACGACGGTGTCTTGAATATACTCAAAACTTACGATACACACGTTAGCGTACAACAACCCCACTAGCTGGCAACTATCAGAAGGTCATTCTCTACAACACGTGAATGACACGTGAATGATACTTTCTTTAGCGCATGAGTGCATGTGAAACGCCAACGTGCGTGGTTTTGTCCGTTCGTGTTTTGGGGAGGCCTCGGTCGCCATGTTTTTTTCTGAAACGTCAGGAGGGGTGTACAGAACGTCAACTCACGTAACTCACACGGATGCGCAGGGTGTAAGTCCGTGATCTGCACGCCACGCCTGGCTGTGAGTGTGCATGCGCCGTACGTTTTTTTGGGGAGGTCACGGCCGCTACGCTTTTTCTGAAAACGTGAAGAGGATGTAGGAAACGCAGAGAGAGTAAATCAACGCACGTCACACGCACGTTACACGCCCGTCACACGCATGGTGTAAGAACTTTGCTCGCACATGTACATGTACGTTGTGAGTGCGGAGCACGTGCTTACTTGACACTGGCAACGCGAGTGCTGCGTGCTCATTTGACAATTGTACTGGGGAAGTGCCGAGTAAGCACGGCCGACGTACTCACGACGCACTTGCCACGTGCGGAGCACGCACTTACTAACCCTAAAGTGCGTCGTCCGTTGGATATGTGACCATGTGAAAACACTCACGGCGGCGTCCATTGGGTTGTGCGCACGGTGACCGAAGAGTGCACGCACGGAAGCCGAACGTGTGGGAAATACGCAGCTCGTAAGCAGCGAAAGTTCCGGATGAACTAAAGATACTACGGTGTGTCTGCGTGCTCCCAAATCCCATCGAACTGGCCCTGTTTCACCGTATCGACATCGACAATGATAATTTTCAGATAACGCGTACTTTTTTAAACGACATGTACATATTGACCTTTTCAGGAAGACATCTTTACTAGACTGGAATGACGTTGATGTAAAATAGTAAAAGACAAGCTGTGAGTCAGACAATTATAGCCATAGTAACATAAGAAAACTGTCATAGAAGGTCTTGTTTCTTTACCAGGTGCAGACAATAGAGACAGAAGTCACTCGACATAAGACCTTCAAGAGATCTCGCTGGTTGCTGGTACCAAAAGGAGGTCAAGGTCACGAGGAAGGTCAACTTCTCTCTGGGTTTACTAGAATCGAGTCTGCTGACATCTCCATTGTCAACTATCCTTCCTGTCAGCAAAATCGGGCTTCACTGGTATGTTTATCAACGTCAGATCTGTTATCATGTTCTAATTTTTAAGGCTTTTACGGTGTTACATTACCCTGTAAAATCACAGGGGGTAAACACTGTCCATAATAAACCGGAAGTTGGCAGTCGACAACAACATTTTTCACGACAACCAGTAGTTTTTTTCAACTGGATGGGTTCGGAAAATGGTAAGTTTTGAATAGTTTCCATTGAATAACGTTAACAATAAGTTATAGTTACTACCATAGTTTCCGAGTTGTAGCGGGAAATAGCAGGACAGTTTGTGCGAGAGGCCAGAGGCCTATGGCCGAGGCGGGGATCAAGGACAACTGTCCTGCTATTTCCCGATGTGCACAACGAGGAAAATATGGTAGTAACTGACTTACATCTCACTTATTCCGAGTAAAATGTCATGAAAATGAAAAGTTTTTAAATTATGTAAAATACCATAACCTTTTTGTGGCCCCTTCTCTAATGTATGAATGAAGTGCGTAGTACTACGGATGTTCAGCCTGGCCGATTTTAGCACGTGATTCTCGCGTGTCAAATTAGGCGCACAAACTAAATTTCACGATCGTGCAGGTTCGTGCAATTTACGAACATATGGGTAATTTGCGACGAAATTTCACAGTTTGTCAATTTCTAGATTGCTTTGGAAGAATGGGGTTGCCGTATAAGCTAGGCTATGCGACAATGGAAATTGAAGGTGGTTTCTAAAATGGATTAAAATCAGTTAGATTTTCTATATTTAGGTAACTTGAACTTCTTATAAATTGTTTATTTTGTATATTTCCTTAATTGTATAAATTATTTTCTATGCTTCAAACTACTTTATTCATCATTTCTAACATAACTTTCTAAACATTACGGTTATTGTGAATTTGTGGTAGAAAATATATCAAAGTCATGTTTGTTTGTTGGGTGTATTCTTTCTTGTTAATTTTTGGCAGAAGTTAAGCAATTGATTCAATTATTTTAGTCCCATCCGTATGAAGTATTACATCAAATAAATTCGTTTTCTCACGCCTAAAACCTCTAAGTAGAATGTATAATATGGTACAATGATGGAATGGTTAACCATCTTGCTGCCTGAAATCTCAAAAGCGACATACAAATCTACCTCTACACTGACGAGTTCCACAAAACTGCTTTAAACGTCGGACCATTTTCTACCAATACCGATAACGGTTTTCTATGTATACGGCGTTTCGGATCGTGTTTTTCACTCCAATGTAAAAAAATAGTATATAAACTTTAATAATAGATGGCAAATTTGAGAAGAAAAAAATATTCCAAAAACCTGCTAGAGCACCTTTAAGTCATTCACTGTTTCAGCCTCAAGTGAATCACGTTGTAGATAACATGATATGATAGCATTACTATTGTGTCATCTATTTTCTGACGTCATCACAAGTCCTTAAAAGCAACCAAAGCACAAGACTGCTAATCCAGCATGTTGTAAAGTAAAAGAAGATCCATTGTTCACTCTGAAGAATAGGAGATGGAATCTACTTCAATATCCGGATTCAAAGCAGCGGCTACCGATAAATTCTTCTACTTAATAAAAAGCTTCGAATCAATCCTCATGCATGGTGTAGATTGTTTTCAAGCTTACTCCGATCAATTCATATTGCTCAATATTGCCCGTCTTAACTTCAGTTACCGTCTGTCCACGTTTTCATTAAATCCGGATTTGACGATAGATATCGGTCGATAACTGGCGAAACTAACTAACTAACACGAAATATAGACAACCTACAGTGTTGTTTCATAACAAGTGTCAGGATGAAAAATGAAGAATGTACTTTTCCCAAGGCACGCCGTACCCATTTGTTAACAAGGAAGGGGGAAATGACATATATAACTTGAATGAGGAAAAGACAAGAATAGACTTGTTTATACAATCACTCTGAACAGGATGGTCTCGAGAGGCTTTATTGACAGTGAGCAAAGAGATAGATTTCGAAACCAGGTTCGGAGCAAGAGGTCCGGGGTTCGAATCCCGCCAGGGGCACGGCAACTCTGTCTGCAGTAGAGAACTCTTTTACACGCAGTAAGGTTTGGGTGCAATGTTACACTGAATTTCAGCGTAGTACCACCCATGGTTCCCTAGTTTCAGCCGATGCTCGCAGGTTTCACCTCAATGCATAGTCACATGGCACTGCGGGCTTTCTCCCTGCCATAATACTAGCACCCGCGATATAAGTGAATTACTCTTGAAAGCGGCGTTAAACCCCAACTCACCTTACCTCACCTCGAAACCAGGTACATGTGTGAACATATAATTATGAGTTTTCAAAACTGTGATATTGTATGGTGTATGATATTCATTAGATGGAATATTCTGCATAAAACAACGTATACAACTTTTTATAACCGGTGTACCATAACTTAATAACATAATGTAGCATATTCGTCTTTTCTAAGACCTACTATATAATAATTTATAATAATTGCGTACTTATATTGCGCCTTTTCTACACCCTAAGGTATGCTCAAAACGCTACAATCATTACCCTGGAGGAATTGTACTTTCAGAGCTGCTACTAAGCGCTTCATCAGTACTTCCGTATTCAGGTACCCATTTATACAGCTGGGTAGATTGAGTGCAATGTGGATTAAGTGCCTCGCCCAAGGACACAACACCGTTTTCGACCAAAGTCACAAATGTTACAATAAGTAATGTCATTCGAGAGTACCAAAAAAATCTTCTCTGTGAATGGTAGACTGTGGAATTTGTCGCTACATCGATTGACAAAACACTATTCACGGCAAAATAAAATAGCTCAATACCAAATCGTTATGGTAGATTGAAGACAACATGCTATGTTTGATTTATCTATTTATTGCCTCACGCAACGCTTCAGACTTTGAATTAAAGTTAGAGCTACTATTATTCCGTTATTCCGTGGAGCACAGTGGTGTAGTGGTTAGCATGTCTGCCTCTCAAACCAGCGGCTCGGGTTCGAATCCCGGTGGAGACACCAAACATTTGTGACCTGGGTCTGTGTTGCGTCCTTGGGCAAGGCACTTCATCCACACTCAGTTCACCCAGTTCATCCACATTGCACTCAGTTCACCCAGCTGTACAAATGGGTACCTGGATATGGGAACGTATACCTTATCGGTTGCGCGTAGCGCTTCATAGGCAGCACTGAAAGTACGATTCCTTCAGGGTAATAATTGTGTAGCGCCTTGAGCATGCATTGTGCATGGATATGTGCGCATTATAAATATACTATTATTATTTTATTATTTATTTATTGCCGAGTTTCCAACACAGTATATTTAGCACCAAATTCAAATGAACTAGCCATTCTTTTGAAAAGCCCGGGGTATTGCTAGATCACAACCTGGATACTGTCTATAGAGGTTTGTCTCTAAAGAAAACACATTTACAGAGATGTCACTGCTGCTTTATAACGCTGAAAAACGTTCAGTTTTTATTTGAGAAATTCATCAGTATGCATTTAACAACATATTAAAGGGGCAGTAGCACGTTTTTGGCAAATTTAATTTTTTCGAATTTCCCATTTATAATGATAGTTTATCTCTTTTATATTTACTTTAGAGGGTAAAACAGCCTATTACACACATCCGTAGTGGTAATAACGGTGTTGCGTATAGAGCAAAATTGCATGGCGGCCATTTTATTGTGAAGACATTTTTATTATTTTGAATTACAAAAACGATTCCCATGGCGTTACGGAACCATGTACACTGATTTTTTAACTTGATTTTCCGAAGAGAGAAGTGTGTTACTATTGGTGACATTATTTTTCAAATACATTTCATCGACTTATTTCACCTCAAAAACGTGCTACAGCCCCTTTAAGTTGTTGGTCGTCTGTCATTGAATGTAAAAACATGAAAGGTATTTGCATAGGTATAATAGAAAAACATTTAAGAGTGGTCGGACATAATCATCATGTAATTATTTTGCAGTTTTTGTTCTTATCGGCTTTAAACCTGCAGGAATACCTTGCCTCTCAGCTATCTTCTCCTTTCCTCAATAATCCTGCAGGTAGATGTTTGAAATAATAATGACATCTTCTACAGAAAATACGGGAAATGACAGATCAGATGGCAGTGATGACAGAAATCGAGTCCAAACAGACAGCAGTGGATACAACACGGGACATCATACAGGCGAGTGAACAATACTACTGTTTATTGATTAACTATATAATGTTATTAATTAAGTATTTCCGTATTGGCCAAGTTACAGGCCCGAGGTCCGTTGTATCGGTCCGAGACACTAAAGATCTCATTTATATTGAAATAATAGATTATAATCAAGATTGGTGAACAGATATCATGGGTCAAAGTTCTGAAGCGACAGCCCCGCATTTGGCCCAGTTGTCGAATCATATGGTCTAGGCCGTAAATACTGTATATGTGCCATAACATTGATAGTTAATTAGTAATCAATGTAATGGTACTAACACTAACTGGGCCAATACGGGAAAAACAGGGCCATACCAGGTAAACTGGGCCCATATGAATTTGAGCATACTCAGTCGCAGATTTGGTGGAAGCCCGAAGTTGTCGCTTCACAACTTTGACCCGTGCTCTGTTCATCAGTCTTGTTTATAATTATTATTCCAATGTAAATCATATCTTTAATGTTGTGCAAAGAGAATGAAATGAGGTTAATTAATAAAATTATCATTAATTCAGTATGTCCGCATTGGCCGAGTTACAGATCTTCGGTCCGTTGCATTGGCCCTCGACTTCGTCTCGTGCCAATACAATGGATCTCGGACCTGTAACTCGGCCAATACGGAAATACTTGATTAATAACATTATAATATTGACATGTATGTCCATCTATTGATATGGGCCATCATGTAACATACGGGTATTTATATCCTTTACACTACTCCAAACCACGGAATGCGTATGACATGTTGATTCGTACCGCTTACTGGCTGATTCGCATCGCTTTTTATAGCATGTATATTATCAGCCAATTGAATGTCTGATTTGAAATGTGATTATCGATCATCGGTCTTCTCATCTGGGGCTCGATTTAAGTCATTTCATGGGATGGTTAATTTTAGCGTTACGAGTCAAACGCGACATACATATCAGGGGATTTGGAGAAGTCTTGAGGATAAAAATACCCTGTGACTATGAGCCTGCTTGGTAAGGTAGTGGGCTTGGTGAGAATTATTGTGAATTACTGTGAATATCACGTACAAATGTAGTTTGAATTTGTGTCAATAGTTAACAGTGACAGTTAACGTTTAACACTGTTCATATTGTTGATCTTCATTGCTTGGTAGATGCGGGCATGTTATTTTACAGAGAAAAAACTTCTTCGATCATATTCTATTAATTCATGAGTTAAAATGTGTGTATCTAATACGAATAATTGAGGTTTAATTTATGTATGATATATGTTTGATGTTAGATAACACAAGGTTATGATTATATTTAACAATCAATACCATTCTTAGTTTAATATCGTTTTTGATGTCACAGTATCATTCTTATTTTGACATCTTATCAACTTACTTTAAGAACGGTCTCCTATGCAATATCTTTTTAATTTATAAAAGTAATGTCTCAATTCTAATCGTACAAAACATGCGATGGCTTATTATCTATGAAAAGCTGTCCTTAAGAAGTCGTTACACATTGTTCGTATATCTTACAAAATCAAGGACCAACATTTAACCTCAAGGTTTACCTCGGCGCTAATGGCTGCAATTCTGCCGAAGTGGTGTTAAGCAATAATTCACCCTCTCTAAGGTTTACGATTACAAAAGCATATATTTTACTAATACTGCACTTAAACATAATGTAAATTTATTTAGATCAAAATATTATAAGTATTTGTCTTCCCAGGATCTACTGACTAGTGTTCCACCGTCCGTTGCAGAGGTTTACACAGTCCTGGCCACACAGAAAGGACAAGAACTTCGACTGAACGGGAAAGTTGCTAGTGACAACAGCGTCGCACTGCCCAATGATCTGTTTGATAGTGACAAGTATGGTTACAACAACAGGACCTTCGTTGTGGGCATGTTGGCGGTAAGCGGTTCTGTTGGCATTGTAATCAACTTTGGAACTATGGGATATTTTCAATGTGGTCAAAGACTGCTGTCATCAAGAGTTACACCTCGTTTCCTAAATTGTTAACTGACAATTTGGTTTTTTTTTTAAAATGATTTTGGTAGAGCAAGGCACACTTACCAATTCCATTATCATTTGTGATTGGTTTCATCAGTGATTCGTTCATGAATGAGTTTCAAACATTTCCCCCCAGGAATCCGTTTTATCCACGCTGGCCTTGGGTATTAAAATTATAGCTTCGGAGTTAGTTTCAGGAGCGGGACTTTGAAACTGTAAAGTAAAGCTAAACGAAACTTGGCATGTGGAACAATCGTGTGTCATGTGCCTTTTGGGTTTTTCAACATCTCGAATTTTGTTGGGCATTACCTTTGAAACGTAAAACTTATTTTACGGAGCAGAACTCGAAACTGTTTGAAACTGAACTCAGCGAAACGAAAACGTTATATATGGTACCGCCATTAAGATATTTTTAAAGGGGTTTCTACTTCCTAGTATTGCCATGTTTGGCTTTTTCTATGGAAATGCAACGGAGACGATCGCTTTCAATTATCATGAGAAAGCTGCCTACAGAATAAAACATTCATCATTTACAGTCGAGGTTACCAGCTAACTCTGCTTGTTACGTATATTTTTAAGATATTACATTAGCACTTTGCCGTCAAAGGTGTGATAGTGAACCTTGATAAGTTGAAGTTGGTCTTCGCCTCAGGGACGTTTTGGCACCGTTTACGGTGTGGGTGTTAACAGTGGCTTGTGTAAATGTATGGGATTGCATTCCTGTATAATTATAGAGAGAACAGCATAATCTAATCGCATAGGATGTTGTCACTAATATTACGCCCTCACTCTGGACGTCAATCTAAAATATTTTAAATGTTACACCCTTGATAGTCCAATGTACATTTAATAGAATCAAGACTGGTCACCTTAATCTGTGAGTGGTATTAGCAGTACGGGTAATCGCCCAGCTTGTAAGAGTCGTAAAATTGTCATACAACCAACGTCATCTTTTAGATTTTTCCACAATAATTCAGCGGCGACAAATTCGCGATCAATGAGTTTGAACAGTTTCTTCTGATGTCGCCTATAATACCATAATTGACATGATGTTATAACGACAATATAGATAAAACTAGCTGTAATGTTATACGGTCCCCTAAGTCCGTCACTTAGGGGACGTATAACATTACAGCTAGTTTTATCTAGATTGTTATAACGTTTGATCACCCAGGGGTGTTAAGTACATGTATTTCACCCAGTCATACGCTAGTTTGTAGATGGATAACCCATTAGTGTAACTACTCATCTTAGTCAAGCGTTCAAGCGTTCAAGCGGCAGAGTAATTATCTAGTATTATTGGTGGATTGAGGTTAACAGAAATGGGAATTAAGTCTAGTTTCTAAATCACCATCCCAAGTGAGACTAAACGGCGTAGTAGCCTATCTGATACCGTACTCACAGTGGCCCATTACTGTAATGTAGTCGCGTGTAAACCAATCAGCTGTGTTTGAAGCATTAGTAAAATATTATAATTTGGTCGTTAAACATGACACGACGCCTTCTTTTATATCTTATATACATACTTTATATACATTACAGTTTCACGTAATGTGTAGTATGTTTACAGGTAGATTATCATCCAAAATGTATTTATGCCGATAAGTTTAAAGGAATGTTTCATGCGAAATGTTTTGTATGACACTTTGACAATAACATTCCAATTTTATCGATAAATAATTATCAAGTTAAAACTGACCAAACATCTTAAGTATGTTATCATTTAATATAAGAATAGCTATTAAACAGAAAAACAGAAAATATCACAGAAACATTAATTAAACCTTGTATATATACCTTTAAAACAATATGAGTTGCAGATATTTATTCATGTGTATATCTAAAGCAATAATAATCATTTGGGTCAACACCATTAACACTATTAGTGCACAAATACAAAACTAAAAAAGAAATGTAATTCGTATAATATGTTATTTCATATTTCATGTAAAATAAGTAAGTAAAATTCATGTTTGTATCCCATCTGCGCCCTGAGGATATTTTCAATCCTTTATACCCTGAGTATATGATGAGAATGCTCGTAAAGGCTAAAACAGCCAATGAATTGACTTAAAAACCGAGTAATGTTGAGAGTACCCGGATGAGTAGACCGATGAGAGATCATCACCTTTCAAATCAGAGGCGTGTTCAGAACCGCGAGTACCCGCTTCTGAACGACAACGAGTTCACGCGTACTCGCGAATACACGTGTGAATACTTTGGAGCAGTCCCGCCAAGCGAGTATTTACGATCCAAGATGGAGTCGCGTGTAACAAAGTTTGATTACCTCATTTTTCTTTCTTTTATTCTTTTATTACCCCCTTGAAATTGGTCGATTGCTATGTGCAAGGCACCTATTTTTTTCAAAAGTTATGATATTTTGAAATTATCTTGGTAAGTACTCGCGACCTCAGTTTCCGTTCAAGATGCCGTTCGCGGGTACATGTACATGTACGCGCGTACACGCCAAGCGAGTACTCGCGATCCTGAACACGCCTCTGGACATTTTATTGGTTGACAATATACATTGTATAAATAGCGATGCGTAACCAACTGGTAATTTTTACGAACATTTTCAATACTTCATTTTCAGAGTCATTACGTAGTGAATCAGATTAAAATACCCCGGGGGTCCAGGATGGTATGTATGATGGCGGTTATTCAATGATATATTTAACGAAGTAATTGTTCCTTTCAGTGGCCCCCTTTTGTTTATAAAGAGGTGGTGGACGGCAGTGTACACTACACTGGGCTTTCAGTTGATCTCCTTGAAGAAATGGCCTCAAAGCTGAATTTCAGGTAATTGAAACAAAATATGGATAGAGTTTGAGGCATTTTATAAGGATTGTTATTTAAATTATTAGGATTGAGATGACAAGGAGTTGGTCGATAACGAAAATTCGCTATTATGAAAATAAAGGCATGCAAAGTGTGTTTTTCGTTTTTGATGAAAATCTCATTTTAGTTTAATAATATTCTCTCTGTCACCAAAAATGGCGGTATTAGAGGATATATCAATGCCCCGAAAACTAGCAACATTCTTTAAGTACTATGAGCATTTTCTGGTTTGTTTTGAGTTTAATGGTTACTTTTCTTCAATTTTTTTAAAATCAACTGTTTCCAAGATTTGTGTGCATTTTTCAAATTCAAGCTTTTCTTTCGTTTTGGTAAATCAAATGGTTCGTCGTCTTCACATCTCTTATTCGTCATTATCGTCTATTTCAGTTATACGTACAAGGAATCGGACGACCATGAGTGGGGGCGTGTCCTCAATGGCAACTGGACTGGCCTCGTGGGGGAGATAGGCGAAGGGGTAATAACAGCAACTTTTTGTTTTGATTCTCTTAAAGTCCAATCCTTTTAGGATTAAGTAGTGAATCATTATCCCATCTGGTTGAAGCTAAGTTCAAGTTACTGGCAGGTAAATGAACATCTAAGACATATCTAGGTCCTCTACGTCAAGGGTGTCCGTAGATCACTGAATGTTGTTGTAATACATACCTATGGATGGTCATGTAGATCCTCCAGGGTGTTCACTGAATCTGTATATAGAAGTGAACAAATATTATCAACCTACTAGCAATTTAACGAGATACTTGAAACGACATTTGTAACGACATTATAAGTCCCTCCAGTAGGGTTTACTGAGACGATTGTAAACCCTGTTAGGAGGAATTACACTAATTGTAAACTTTCGTATATTTTCTTATTTGACGGTATAAAAGTAAGGATCTGAAGAAACTATTTTAGGCTAATTTTGACAAGTTTCTGAAATATATATCATGATATGAACTGCAAATGTTTTGACGAAAGTGCGTCTCGACCACGTAGCCACTGACACCTGTGGTACGGAGCTAACGCTTTCGCCTACTGCGCCACCGAGTCCCATGGACGTACTTGCACTCTTGCATGACACGTTACCTTTTGTATTTTCATTCAGAAACTCGATATGATCATCACACCTCTGACCATATCCAAAGCGCGGGAGTCAGTGATGGACTTCACTCCGCCCTACTTCTATGTCCACTCCATGGTTATATTCGGGAAACAGGACCCCAATGCCAACAAATGGCTGACTCTTGTTGCTCCGTTCCGCACCGAGGTCCACATCACCATTCTCTTCTCTCTGATTCTATCCACCATCTTTCTGTTCATGGTAGAAGAAGTAAACCCTGGCAATATCTGGACAGACAACAGACTGTCTGCTAGACGGACGCGATACGGGGATATTCTCTGGTATCACTTTGGAGCACTTATGGCGAATGGTAATTTAGAGGTTAACCAGCTATCGTAATGTATCACTTACAACAAAGTCTAATGGTGAATGTGTGGAATATGTGGAATTAGAAATGGTCACATTTTCACTGTATCATCAGGTAAATGATGCTATGAATTCAGAAACCTAACGCAAGATCTAATGCAGGATGAGTTTTGTATTTCACAACGAATAATAAGGAAGAATGACAGGATGAAAACTAAGCCTCGTATTGATAGTTTATTCCTTCTCATTAAGTCACATTAAAGAATCAAATTGTTCATTTTAAATGAAAGAAGTACAACTCCAGAACAACTGTCGAACTTCGATTCCGATCCTTTGGTACCAAAAATACAAACTTGTCTTTTTACATTGGTCAATCAGTCCTCTCATCAGTATTTTTAATGGACATATTTTGCAAATGTAAACTCAAGGACTATGATTAAGATTCATTCAATGCTTCTATGTCAAGGTGGAGCCTATCTCCCGAACACTGTGTCTGGTCGGTCTGTGTTGGCGTGCTGGTGGATATTCACTGTGATGATGGCGGCGATATATAGTGGAAACCTTATCGCCTTCCTGGCGGTCAGCACCGAAACTCCGCCCTTCAGTACCCTCTCGGAGATGATTAGTACTGATGGACAATACAAGTGGGGCGTTCTTGGAGGCTCTGCGATTATAACACTTTTTGAGGTACACAACTTGGTCCATACTCGAAACATGCTCACTTTCCTTGTTGCTCTTAACAGATGGTGATCGTGGATACCGTTCCTCAAAATAATTACAATTGATTGTAAGGCTACAATCAGATGTTAGTATACCAATGTTTAATGTTATTGCTTTCTGGACCGGGACCCATGGCACTAATTAAACGTGGACATGCTTTACCTTATTAAAGAATGATATACAAGTATTAATAATTCTTAAATGTCTTTCACAACTTTTCTTGTCTCTTTACGACCCCTTCATCCTCATTCACTCTGTTAAACACAGATGTAATCTTCATTCATAAAGTCCTGAAAGATATTTTCATATTTTGTATCATTGTTTATGTTCTTCTTGTAGAGTTCAAACCGGGCGGACTACCAGCAGATATGGAAGGTGATAGAACGGGAGTCTCCAGGAGATCCAGATATCCAGAGTCTAGATCTGGATGTCCACCTTCAGAAGGTTCTTACAGAGAAATACGCCTATATCGGAGACTCCACGACCTGGGAGGTATGGCAGACTCAGTCCTGCGATCTGGCCGTCCTGGAGGAACGCTTCTATCCCATGACCTACGGCGTGGGTCTGCCCAACAACAGCGTCCACACAAAGGTCTTCTCCAACCAGTAAGTATAACTATCATCCTTTCAGAAGACCATTTTTGAAAGGGGGTCACCTATTGAAAAGGGGGTGGAAGGGTTTGACCCGGGGGTCCATCAAATTTAGATGCAGTTATTTTTCAAACAGCGTCCACACCAAGTTCTTCTGAAATCAGTATGTATAACTATGCATCTTTTTAGAATTCTTAGAGACAATCTTGTGCGATTATGAAATTTTGAAAAGATCCCATATCGAGAGGGGGTCACACATTGAAACGGTGGTGGAGGGCTATCACCCTGGGGTTCCATCACATTTAGATACAACACCTTTCTAAAGGGGGTGGCGAGGCTTGGAACCTCCTGAAGGCCTCCCTTGGATTCACACTTGCGATCATCTCGGTTTTTATAGCTCATGATGTTAAGTACATTGTGAATGTTGATTGATAAACTGATTTGCAAAATAATTACAAATACTAAAGTTTGAGATGTTTATATATTTTTAAAACAAATCCAACCTTATTTCAAACAAATATGTAAGTCAAATATAATATTTCCCAAAACTATAAATAATGTTATTTGACACACCTTCATTTTTAAAAGTACATCGTGCAAAAACGTTCTCCATGAATAAAGTTTTTTTTTTTGATCAATGTGGACATCCACCTTTACATTCTAAAGCTTACACGTAGCCGGGTGTGTACTTTCTTTTGCACTTCTGTTTCAATGTCAGCCTCATCAAAATGAAGTTATAGCACTTAACTCATATCGATTGGTAGTTCACTCAATGAGAACATCAGCAACTAAAGCCTTTTCGATAATATTATGCCTCAGTATTCATTATTATAGATAATGTAGTTCAGATCAGTTATAATAAGTCACCCAGGGAAACCTAGAAAATCGATCAATAACAGAACAGAAATCTTTGTTGATAATCGATTAGGTATTTTGTTATTTTGTGATTGTTACAATAATGATGGCATGAGTCGTGTCACGAAATCTAGGTATTACCTTACATTTGCTTACTGCATCTACCATGTGTATTAAAGGGGCAGTAGCACGTCTTTTGCAAATTTTAGTTTTTTCAAATTTTCCATTTATAATGATAGTTTTTGTCATTTATATTTACTTTAGAGGGTAAAACATCTTATTACACAAACCAATTTTCCGTAGTGGTAAAAACAGTGTTGCGTATAAAGCGAAAAATGCATGGCTGCCATTTTACTGTGAACATATTTTATTATTTTGAATGAAACAAAAGAGGGAAGGGTGTTTTACTATTAGTGGCATTGTTTTTCAAATACATTTCATCGACTTATTTCACCGAAAAAACGTGCTACTTCCCCTTTAAAGATTGAACATTTTGACTGTTTTGGTGTCAAACACTCTGTCAAGGGATAGAGATAGAACACGAGTTAATCACTCTTAGGTTTAAAATTAATTTTGTGTTGTGTAAACAATTACCACAGCATATTATCCTTTTCAACAAGAATTATGTTTATGACAATCAAATGTCGATGTTTAAGGTTACTACGCATACAGGAAAGTGGACTGGTCGAAGTGTGGCACCAACGGTGGAAGCCAGCAGTACGATGTGAGAAGGGCAGCACCGGGGCTAAAAAGGCTGATATCCTAGCTCTACAGAGCGCCTTCTATGCTGCAGGGGCGGGGGTACTACTGGCTATACTGATCTTGACCACAGAACACGTGTACAACAGGACGTGCAAAGGGAAGCTGTGTCCCAAGTGGTCGTGTCTGCAGAGGTCGGAGTGACCGGTTTGGTGGAAACATTTACACCGACTGTTCCTTAATTGGTCATTCTGAATTTGTCATATGTTCTCACCAGCGGACCCGTCGAAGATGACCCGTCGAAGATGACCCGTCGAAGATGACGCCGTCGAAGATGACGCCGTCGAAGATGACCCGTCGAAGAGTATAAATCGGACCCAAACTCATTTACTGACACTGTACATGTAGTCGTGTTGGATACTACAGGCCGTGACTACAAATCATTCTCTAGGGCGTACTTGTAAAATTACAGTGTTTATTTTATATTATCGTGATACTATTTCCACTATTTTTAAAACTAACATATTTAGCATCCAGAACTCTGTTCCACAGGAGATAGCACTTATGTGAGGACAGTAGATTTTGAACAATTCCGTATCACCGCCAACGTAACATATTACAATGCATTTACCACATCAAGTAATGATTCACAATGCCATGACGTCAAAAACCTGATGACATCACAATGTGATCATGGCGTCATTAACATGATGACGTCACAATATTAGGACATCACACACTGTAATGGCAGTGCTGTGTTCAGAGACTTAACTTGAACAAAAATTGTTGTTGTTCGAAACTTAACTTGAATGATACAAAGAACCTCACCCTCGTGTCTTCTGATATAAACTATTTCAGTATTTGTTCATAAAAGTCAAATATCCCCGGCAAGCCTGGTATATTGTAACTTGAAATTACCTGCTCATGTTCATATGTTTGATATATGAGAAGACACTTGGGTGAGATTCTCTATATACTAGCCAATCGAAATCGACCTGGAAAATAATGAATGAAACGAAACTAGGGCCAATTTACATGTCGATAACACATCAATCACTCGATGGACAATTGTTAGAGCTTCCCCTATGTGACTTAATCCAATCAAGAAATCAAAGAAGAAATACTATTTTTATTTTGAAAATTGATTTTTATTAGAAAAACAAAACTGATTTATATAAACAAAAAGTATTTTTATCACTTCCTACTCGGTCTGTGACAAACCTGGAAATGACGCCGTTCGCTCTTATTTGGAACTGTCATTCATGACGCAACTGTAAAATAGTTAGAACTATCACATGTTATGGTATTTGATCTAAACAGCGCTTGAAAAGTATTAATGAACATTATTCCAGTATTCAACATATGTTACCATTGCACTTTTCTCAATTTTTGATGGAACTATTTTGTTGAGATGAAGATTGCTTTAAAACAAATACCAGTGGTTTGTTTTCTGTCCGTTGACATAACTCGATGTGTCCCTACGCCATAATGTGCCGTGTTGTTTTAGCTTTATGCACTCAAATACTTTAATAATATTAAAGAATGATTTTGGATGAAACAAATCTGACCCAAATCTTTTGATATCAAATATATACTCCTGGTAAAAATGGTTGACACCCCTAAACAGAAAAGATTAAATATTAAGATTAAATGGCACAAGCACATGATGTAAACTATAAAATACTTGCCATGTATGTATTGTGTGCAAATGAGACTCAATGAAAGATGTTTGGTATATTTTGATTCAGTAGAAACTTTTACTAATGTATTATAACCAAAATGAGAACACCCAAACACTGTAACAATATACCAATGCCAAGATCTCAAGACACAATAAATGAACTTTTTAAAATTAATTTCATGTTTCTTATTTTCCTCTTTCTTTGGTATTTTAAAGTACAAGTGGAAAAATAGCAAATGCTCAAGGACACTATTCACAAAAAGACATCCAGTAATAACATGTGTTTTACCAAGAACAATAATTGAAACTTATACTTTACGTTGAACATATGACTTTTGAGGTGGGTCTTAAAGAGCTGATAGTCACAACAGTCTCGTAAGTCCTGGGGGGATTGTTTCAAGTCGAAGATAAGTGTACAACACAAGTAGTATGTAAATAATTTTAAGTTTTTTTCTAACAAGAAAATAATTAATTATTTGTATACTGTGCATCATTTTATTATGCATAATTTCATGTTTATTGCACGTAGAATGCCCGTAGATGATGTACTTAAACCAGTGTAACAACATCTAAAACCATTTATAGAACTCAATTCACAGTGTACTATTAAAAGGCACGTTTTTTGCAAATTTTATTTTTTCAAATTTCCCATTTATAATGATAGTTTATGTTATTTATATTTACTTTGGAGGGTAAAACATCTCATTACACAAACCAGGTATCCGTAGTGGTAATAAATATGTTGCGTATAAAGCAAAACTTGCATTGCTGCCATTTTATTGTGAACACAATTTATTATTTTGAATGACAAAAACGATTACAATGGTTTTACAGAACCATGTACACTCATTTTCTAACTTGATTTTCCGAAGAGAGAAGGGTGTTTTACTATTGGGTACATTATTTTTCAAATACATTTCATCAACTTAATTAAGCTTAATTAATTAAGATGTATGAACATGTACTCTTGGGATCAATAAAAAAAAAAAAAAAAAAAAAAAAAAAATTATGACGTGCGTGATTATCAAACAATGACCATGTCTTACTGCCATGTAGGGATATTGATGTTGTAATTATTTATTTGTCCAGATGGCAATTGTCTGGTTTGAATTTATCCTGCTCCCTTTTCACAATACAAAAAAAAAACAAAAAAAAACAACAAAAAAAAACCAACTTAATTAAGCTGAAAAACGTGCTACTGCCCCTTTAAAACTTCCTTAAAAGGGTAATCCCATGTAGTGCACCTTTCAGTAGATTCATTACAGTAATTGAAGACTTGCAGTTTTTGCAAACGTTACCTTGCTATTGTTCTCTTGCTCTCGCTCAGATCAGATAAACTTTTATTTATCAGTGTCGTATAGTAATTTGTTAAATAAGACCTATTGAGAATGTAACTTGAGTACATGTATTTTATTGTCCAAGGATCACAGACAATAACCAATACATGTACATGTATATGTACACAATGCCCAGGAAAAAAGCGTTACATTGATCGTATTCCACTTTAAAACTTTTTATCCAGACACAACATTTCTGTAATATCACTCCTTAATTAAATGTGTATTTTTTTTATGAAACAATCGATTATGGATGACTTTCGCATGCAAATGGTACCATTCGCCTCTAAAGAGCATTGTAAACCCGTATTGTATGTGTCATGATGCGGTTGCCAATGTCAACCATGACGTTGCTAGGGTGAGAACTAAGCTTTTTGCATATGGAGGAATAGATAATAATGACTGCAGAAGAGAACGAGTCCCGTGTGTGTTTTAGCAAACATAAGAGAAACTATCCTAGAGAACTTCATAATTTATGGATTTAATCAATTTGACTAGCAAATCTGCCGGGAATATGTCGTTGTAAAGATCACCTTTTTGCTGTTAATGAGCATGGTCGTTGTATCCCAATGATCACTTTAAATTGAAGTAGGTTATCAAATCTAAACATATAAATGTCTTATAGTACAAACTATACTTCAACAATTTATTAATTTCAAACATTTAATACTTACTAGCATGCCTATACTAGACGAGCCATTACTCTATTGTTATGCATTGAAATCGAACACACCCAATGATTAATCAACTTCATCTGAAACCCTATCACAATTACCTAATTCTTTGATCAACAGTATAAATAACACTGTGGCGTCTTATTCAATGTTGCGCTCGTTCGTTATGTGTAGTTAAGATGAATAGTTAAGTATCTGACTGCTATATGATATATGTGAATTCTATTCTTCTGTATAATTTGTTTTGTTAGCTAATGCTGTGCCAACCCGTGCATGGCAGCTTGAATTATCCAAACATCCATGCGATTGATTTATCATTGGTAAAACTCGGCGCTCATTTCAATAGGCACATATCCATAGAGGATTGTGGATACGCAGTGAATATACGCTAACTGAACCGTGGATACCAGTGAGTGAAATAGTGAGGTCAAGCGCGTATCTGGTTAGATAAAATCTCATCTAAGAATGAAAAAATAGCTTGGATTACAAAGGACATTCATTGTTTTGGAGTGCCATTTAAAGAGAGAATATTTGATTCCAGTTGTCTAAAAGTAGATCAACAAAGCAGACTGACGTATACAGCACTGGCGTTTTTCTGAAACCCGCTGATATACGTTTACTTATTTGCAACAAAATGTGTAGCAACGAATGTGCATTACAAGCGAAATGTAAAGAATAGATTAGCGTTCATCGTGTGCGATCCGACGACGTTTGAAAGCTGTGCAACAAACCAAACTGTGTTGGATTTCAGAAGATATGTACTGGATTTCCACGACATATCAACATCAAATAGGAGATGTCCTATTATTTCAAGATAGTGAATGAAAGAAATTGACTTCAAAGGAACATGAAATAATAAAGCTTCTCTACCTTAAGAACGATCTGGTTTGCAAAATGCTTCCACGCAAACTAAACGGGATGAAAAGAGCAGTGGTCCTTGTCTGACACCAGTTTTAATATAAAATAATATATAATACAAAACAGAATATCAGAAAATATCACCTCCTGTGTGAGGCCGTGGCTTCAAAGAGGATTTTATAAAAGCATTTCGACACAATAACTATAAACAATTCGATGTCATATAAACACATATTACACCTATTATCATAAACTACAATATAAAAACCTTGACTACAAACTAAAAGGAATAGATAAAGCAGCTTCTTTATGTTTGCAAAATGTTTCCGTGCAAACAAATCGCATTGGATGAAACAGTTGTCATTGTCTGACATCAGCATTTAACTCAAATCCTTTACGGAATATCACGGAAAAGGGCGAGAGAAGACAGCCGTTCGTGTTTGACGTCCTGGATTCAATGATGACAAGGTTTTACATGTTTCCCCATAATGCGTGCTGCATTGTTTTCTTATTTACTCTGCCTTTGGTGCTTTCAGTGTCTGTCGGTAAGTGTTTTGATACTATATTTCAAAGCTATAAGCACGGATTCATTTCAATAATTACAAAGTAATGTCCTACTACATAAAAATATGTACATGTATTATAATAATGTGAACTACATGCCTTTTATAATTTCAGTATGAATATGGTTCTTTGATTGAATTAATTCAAGCTTGAAGTCACAATGAAAACAATATTAAATTGTGTTTATAGAATAGAATTCAGTTGAAATTTGAATTGATGTATTATGATGAATCAATATTCGTATTTCAGAAACATGTTTTCTGTATCAGAAATCTACCATGGTTCATTCAACATTTACAATAGATTTATAATTAAACAACACAAGCTCATCGATTTGATTCGTGAGTCTGTATTCGTTGTCCATCTTGTTGAATTGCATAGAAAAAATATTACAGTTACAGTTTCACGAGAACAATATCAATATTTATGCAACAATGTTACTCATTAGGAAGCCAAAATGATTCACTCATTATTATACCACAGAGACAGTATAACAACCCTATAGAAGCCGTAACTAACTTCATGAACTTTTATTATTCTTGCGTTTATGCAGTTTGTTTAGAATTAATCAATACAACCTCTTATTCAAATGGTTCAAATGAGCTCAATTGTCATAACCATGTATCAGTCAGTTTTTATGGAACTTTTACAATTTTGTTTGTTCAGAATAATGAAATAATTACAGTGCTGGAAGCACAGGTGTTTATTCAATCGATCAGTTAACTGAATATCCACAAAGGCCACTAAGCTGATGTTAACGTACGTGTTTAAAACCAAGGTGCCTTTTGAAATAATTCCATGAAACCCTTAATTAACACAGAAGTTATATTATTCTTCTCAATATGTATTATCTTGGTATCATACGAGCTGGAAGATGGTCCTCCGCATAGCTCTGTTGACAGCCTCCAGTGAAGTTCAGCAACAATGGGCGCGGTTCGCCGAAAAGGTGACCCCCTTCATTGTTAGATCAGCTGAGGGTTATAGCGGTAGTCATGTCTCAACGTGAGAAATCAAATTTAAAAAAACATGTTGTGTCCGAGAAAGAGACTTTATTCGACTATTTACTCAGCAATATAAGTTGGTGAAGGTTGTGTTAAATCATGATGTCCTCGCGGATTTATGCACTCATTCATCCTCATAGTAATACTAGTTTTTAAAATAGTACAATTCATGCTGCCACCAAGAGCTTGTTCACGTTGATCGATCATCCACAAGCAGCCTTGTCTGCTTCGTACTGCACGTTACTATATCAGTATCTAATCTTTCAAAACATAATCTGATTTTGATCTGCATTCGGTAAGTAAGTAAGTAACTGTATTGCATGATTGCATGTCATTGTCAAAATTCGTATCCAAATTGGTTTTAGTATACTTTGAAGACAAATTGATATCGTCTCGTGTGCTTGTGCATGTATCATATTCAAATTGTTTGATATGATAATACTGCATGTATATTAGTGACGTATACGTATGTGTACTTCACTTAAACATTTCCGTATATCTATTTATTTTTCAGATATATGTCAACCCATCCTGAAATGAGAATGCAATATTACCTTCAGCATTTGTCTATTTGGCGTCTATTATTTACAAAATCCTTCTTTAACATGAATTTGATATTCTTTCTAATATCGATGTAAGGTAAACAAGAAAACCAACCTTATTTCGTCATTTAAACCATAAAACTATCAATTTACAATATCAATACAAAGTACGACTTCTGTCATTTGCAAACAGTCCCATCACTGCAGTAAGGTCAATTCTTATTTGTCGTTAACAATACATAGTGACACCTTCAAATGTAGTGCATTGTCGGAATTATGACTATCTCTATTTTTCTGTGAGCTCGTGAAACGTTCTCAGGCTGTGTCCACATTCTGAAACGTTAGAGGAAGCTAAACTCGCTACATGAGGTTGTTGTTTTTAATTTCTTTTTAATAAAAGGTGTTCCTTGGACAATGAGTAAGGCTAAGAACTAGTAAATATAATATCACTCCTGAAACTCTTGGGCCAAACAAGCATTTTTTATGTTTGTTACGCTTAAAGAGACACAAGTTGATTCAATTGAAACGAGACAAGCAGTTTCTCTGAGAATATAGAGGAAACAACAAGTCCTGTATGTAAATTATTAATCGATTATTGTGTCCGTTTGTTCAGACTTAGAATTCACTGAGGTAATTTGAATGACGTAATACGGTCGACATTGGCATATTGTAAACATCTTCTTAATGAATGTATTGGATGGTTCACAAAACATCATTAATTTTGGTTGCCTAGCGATAGCATAACAAATACTGAAATTCCATCAATATCACAAATATGATTAACGTCTCTTAAAAGACGAACTTCTCGTCATGAAGTACACCATGTAAATCATTAACAGTTTGAATATAGGAACAGCTGGTCAGCTTCTCAAACCTGTAAACTTCCGGAACACAGTAGATATTGATTATAGGACATATATTTCATTGGGCATGTTCACGTAATGTTTAGTCATCTGTCAACAAATGATACCAAAACTTAAAAGTTACAAAATATGTTCTGGTTATATGCTGTAACAAAGTTTTTTTTCCAGATATACTTCTTCGTCAAGATTACAGTCCCAAGTGCCTCTCGTATTTAATCTGCAAGAACGAACAAGAAGAATACACCAACGTGACTTGGTTTTTAATTCCAAACGAACCGTTCATCGGTGCGAGGGCAGGTAAGCCGTTCTCATAATGAATATTTATGGAGCATGCATCTATTATTAATGAATGAATGAGTTTATTCCGTGAAAAGTCCACAGGCGCATTATACAATACATTTGCTTTAGTTTGAGAACAATTTCAAGCGCACATTATGACATGTAGAAAACACGTTTTTTTCACAGTGGTATTCCTTTAAATATCTTTACACTATATGCCTAACATTCAATAACTTTAATAACTAGTAATACCTGGTATGTATATTCATGTTGAATTTCAGTCTGAGAGGGCAATCTACACCGATACACAAATACATGTTCACTTGAAGGAAAAGACGGCCCAGCTCACCTTAAGCTTGGCAACAATATGAGGCATACCTAGTTGTCATGAAAATTATTTACATCTGGTGCGGAATACCATACAATGAAATTGGTAAAATTTCCAAATCAAATAAGTGAATCAAAGCATTAAGAGGTTACTTGAAAATGTGTTACCTTGGGTTTCAAAAGTTGTACGACATCGACTTTGTTAGCTTGAAGAGTTAATGTTTTGTGGGGTAACAAACCACGATCCAGAAGATGATAGATGAACTACTGATAGGTATTTTAAGATGAAACTATTTCTACTCTATTGTCATTCATAGAGAAGAGCTCTTACTTTCTGAAACGGTCCCCTTTCCTTAAGACTATAACTTTACTTTCAAGAGAATTAATTTGAAGTTGCTTCAAATCAAAATAGTGAGAAATGTATCTATTTTCCCCCGGCCATAAACAGTGCTATCTATTGCCGCAATGCTATCTGCAAACAATAACAAAACCAGTTGCAAAGTGTCTGTATCAAGGTATCATTGAACGTAAATACTTCACAATATCATTCATGAAAAAAAGAAAATAGGAACAGAGATAACTGACACCCTTGTCTGACACCATAGGAACAGTACACAAAAATCTGTATTTCCTGATTTAGAATTGATAGAGAATCTCTTCTTGTCAGCTTTTAGGTAGCGTTATACATGTATTTACATAATTATTATTCAGTGCGACGTTTCTTCCAATACCATATTTTTTACAAACATTGCTTCTGGGTTGGTTTAGGACAATTCCTGTAACAATTTCTGCTTAAACTCTAGCAATTATGTAGGGGTAGGGTAGCAATTATCACTTAAGCTTGTTTGGCTTACAAATAACGACTTTTTTAAAATTAGATGTATAATGTGTGACACTGACAGGCAATGTGTTATCAATAATTCAGTTTTAGAATCCCTGGGTGACGTAAGACTGTATGCAATCCAATCCCATCATGTGAAGAAAGCCAGCAACTCACAATGTGATCAAGATTGTTCCGCAGTGTTTAATGAAGATCATAAGTTGGAGTTATTAACAGGTGCATCGAGACAATCTATACTGAATGACTTTCTATATGAGAAATCACATAAACATTTCACTTTCAATGGATTACGAACCATACTGCATAACGAGAGATGGAGTAATGTTATTATTCTGCATACACAAGGTAAGGACTGTAATAAATATACTTTCAGTTTGTAAAAAATAGAGATTTGTTTATGATCACCATACCTCTGTTAAATTTTAATAACAATTCATAACACATTAATATATATTATTAACTTGATTTCACTAACATTATATATGTCCGAAGATAGTTTTATGTTTATTTACTGAAAGAAGGCCTTGAGACCATTTCACATTTATTTATCTATTTAAGTATTCATCTGGAAAAAAGGATAAATGACACCCGATATAAAAGTAAAATTTGATGATGTGGTCTTTTAGAATATATTGACTAATAAACCATTCCAGACTCGAATTATTTATATCGTGACGGATTCATTTATATACAGACACTTTCCAAAACATACATATTGCCCTTGTACTTAAACGGTCATTTTCAGGTTTCTGATAAATAGATAATTTGTCTATCAAATCACATAATCAATGTTCTTATATGATAATAAGACTTAAAATTCAATTAATGGCAAAAGTGTGTGACATTGAAGGAAATTAATCACATATATTTCGATGATTGAATTTCTTTGACAATTAATTTGATGCATTTTGTTCGTTTCTTTTGTTCTACAAAATTATTTTTTCAGACATGACATCAAATCGTTATGTGTACGACATAACTACGATCATCATCGATCTCTCTGAGCTGGAGAAATACGATACTGTTCTTAGGAACCTCTTCTCCGAGGTTGAAGAAAACGATTTAAATTTTGTAGTTCTTTGCTCTTTACCCTGCATTGGTGCCATTTTGCAGAAGGTAAGTGAGATTCATATTTCGAAGAAGTTCTATAGTCTTATTCCTTAGTTTCATAATATAAAAATGTTAAAGGGTTATTCGTCAGCAACTTGCTTCACACAGAAGTACGTCGAAAATGTGAGATGATTTTTCATAAGATAGTAATACGAAATCAAAGGCAATACACATAACATCATGTAGCTTTTGGCTGTCATACCAGAACATTTAGAAGCATCATGTAACATATGTAATTAATGTCTAAGTTACTCTCCATTCCTTAAATATAATTATTTTTAAGGAATGGAGAGTGAAATTAAATTACAAATTAAAATTGAAATGATTTTTAAATGTTTTTTTTTTTAAATCATGAAATTTCCAGCAAAAAACATTATGTATTGTGCAACTGTCCATTACTGAAAAATAATGAAGCTAGAGAACAATATGATGACGTCACAAATATAATACTGTAGAGATTCATGGTGCTTGAACAAAGCAAAACTGAAGTTTGGTGATCTAATATGTATATGCACTTCGATGGATTTAATTAGGTACATGACCAAAATTCACATGAAATGCTATAATAATACACATTTTAATAACAGGCTAAAGAGTTGGAGTCCCTTTTTGTGAAGACATCTCGATGGTTGATTGTGGCAGAGAGGAAAGAAACAGAAGCATTTCTTAGAGAAAGAGGCGACACACCGATCCAGACGTTTGATGTCATATTTGTGGATTTTCATGATATCCCTTGTTCCATTAAAAACGTAAGTGTTTATTTATATTACATCTCATGTTTTTACATTTATTCTCAATCCTTGATATTTAATTGGTACATATATATATGTTACCATTTCCTGAAGTTGCTACTGTCGTTGTACTATGGGAAGGACAGGGTACATTGGGCTATGTTAGATTACAGTCAACGGTTTATATTGGTTTGATACGTTTACCATTTTCTGAAGTTGCTTCTGTCGTTGTACTATCGAGAGGACAGGGCACATTGAGCTAGGTTTAGGTGACAGTCAACGGTTTATACTGGTTTAATATTATGCGAGGGCAATCCTATTGACATTCAAATTCTTTCATACGATGCCCGAGGACACGTATTCCATTGCCATGACAACGAGACGTCATGGACGTCACGACCATCGGTTGGACAAACTCCGATTACATTTCTTTGCAATCTGTCACTTGTGGGCTATCAATAATATCCCCTATCTTCTTCTTATTTTTTTCTTCTTCTTGTTTACAATCAACCACAATATCAGCACATAGTTAGGGAAAGCTCAGCGTTACACATTGCTTACAGTATACCGTGTACCGTTATAATAATAACTTGAATTACCACAGGGCAATACATAGGTCTTCAGGACTCCTGCTTGACCTTAAACCCCATGACTTAAATCCCAATTTATTAATAAGTTTTTCTTCTTTAAAATATCTATCTTCATTAGTTTTTTAACAAAGAAACTACCCCTCAGAAAATGTGATAGTTGCTTATTATTTGACCCCTACATTATATTCCACATTATTATGACAAAACGGTTATTATTTCATGATAAGATGTAACATATAAAATGTTGTCCTGTAATTTCCCCTGAAGTGGATGTAATCATCATTTAGATTGCATACACAATTAATGCGTTATGCTGTACGGAATATTCAAGGAAAAAAATCAAAAATGCGTATTTTGGGAAACCTTTTGAAGCCTAACTATAAATTTTTTTTATGAAAGGGAGCTATAACAGATACGTGCTTGAAAATTATTATCCTCAATAATGACGTTTCTTCATCAAAATGAGCTATTAAAATTCTTCCTATCTTCAGTGGTTTATGATCAATAATTCTCAAAAGGATATATCCATCGAAAATGCTCAAAATCACAAAATTTTACTTTTTTGGGGAATGTGTCAAAACTGTGCCGAAAATATCAAATTTTATATGATAGTGATATGTTATGGAATTGTTAAGCTGGTTATATAAGAGATAATTAAATTTGACATACGTTTATTTCACACAGAGTAAAGTCCCTTTGATCATTGAGCCGAAAAATGAACATTTAAAATAGGACCAAAAGGACAGATAAAATTGTGGCTCGTTACTTTGTTCACCGTTCATTTCTCTTTAAAATGAGCTATCACACATAGATGTACGTATTGCTGTGATTTAGAAGAAGATTTTCAAAAACGCGCACTCTCAAAACCGCGAAAGTTCACAAAACTTTCAGTTTTTTTCGAAATAGCAAAATATCTATTATTACGGCCGTAAACCGCTAGGCCCAATCCATTGGAATATTCTTGCCCACATTTTGATGAAAGTTTTGTGTAATATATACTGATTAGTTTTCGAGCTATTAAGGTTTAGAATTTTGACTTCAAGGGGAGATAACTCACGAAGAAAGTCGAAAATCCAAAATCGGCCGCGATATTTTTGAGAGAACATCAAAGGTTATCATCGCTGAAAATTTCATGCAAATCGGACCAACCGTTACTTCAGCAGTTTCCGTACAAAAATGGAGAAAATAAACCGGGATAATAACAACAGGTCTTCCAGACGTACATGTAGTCTTGAAGACTTAATAACTATTCAAACATGCAAAGACGGCGGGTAGTTGGCCCATACTTGGAAGTCAATATCTCCTCAAGTTCATCATTCTCTTCTCACAGAGTTTACACCCTTCAGATTTGGTATCATAACCTCTGTTGCATAAGCGATATTTCACTATTCTCGCATAATCCCCTGGCGGTGAATGTTTCCAACACGGGTCACGTCAATATTTGTATCCAACCAAACACCGTTTTACGTCTGAGACCGAATTCTTGTAAACAATATGTACGCATCACACAGCTGGGGCGACTCATTCCATCACATATTCATTTTGCCAAACATAATGCTTAGTTGGAAAAACGTTTGATTGCATAACTAACTTCTGATGAAACCAAACAGGATCATGTTTAAGTATAATTAATAATAATATTGAAGGGGCATTATCATGTTGGCGAGGTCACATACATGTCCAATGTTATAATTTGTGTTATTTAAATGCGAATTATAAACTTTAACCGAAAATAGCCAGTTTAAAACAAAAAAATACAACCATTCAAATTCGTGGTCATGATCGACATCCGGACAATGGACCTTGGCTTGCTGCAGCCATTACGTCAAACTTAATTTTGAAAACGTTAATAGGTAGGAAGACAGATTTGCTTCTAAAGCGTTTAATAGGTATTCTATAGAGGACATACGTAAGATAGAGCTACTTCACATGTATGAGACTGTTCCTTGGCTTTCATTGAATATATATATTTGATATATTAAGCATTTTGGGATTAATATGAAGGTCGAGTAAGAGGATATAATATTATCAGCACCTTTTGTTATATGGTACATTTTAGAATCAAATAAAATATCATGCAAAATGTATCTTTAATGTTTTACAGGATTTTCTTCCCAATACGAATTCAACCCTTGACGTCAACAATGAAACGAAAACAATGGTGTCTTCATATTTGCACAAGCAGGTACGATCAAACAGATTTCACCTACAGTACAGTAACATTTACATCAATAGGCATGCATACATCAGAAAGTTGATTACTGTAAGAATAATCAACGAGTTTCGAGGAATTACGGATTATGTTTCCCGAGTTAATTATTATGATAAACTCTGAGCTTTAGCGAGGAGTTTGACACAATAGCTCACGAGAGACAGATAATTCGTAATTCTGGGCAATGAATCGGTTATCATTTGTCCTACCCAGGTTACACTGCAAAATACAAATTTTACATTCATACGCCATTCACACGCATTCTCACACCTTCAAGATACTGCGTATGCGCGCATCTGAACCGTTTGCGACCAACGCTCTTTTTTCTGGTAAAATTATGATGTAATTGTTGAAATTTATTCGCAAAAAGAATTTCGGATATAATAAACAACTCGTTTAAATTGTAAATATTATCGGGGATGAGAGAAACTTGGTCAAACGTAAACTAGCACTTCAGTTGCATTGCAAGATAGGAATGTAATTACGTCTCTAAATGACGTCATAGATAATGACGTCTCAAAGTCACTGTAGTTCAGCCTGTTTCGCCTTGCAAATTTACAACTGTAATTACGACGTCGGAAACATAGAATCGACATAATTTTCTATTTAATATGTTTAAGTGTCGAGTGACTTTAAATAGGTATGCTCGAAATTCATCTTTGTGATTTAGCTAAAACAGGACAGGTAAGCAATGCATGAATGGGCGTAAACTAGTTCCATGAACCAATCACAATGCTAGTAATATTTCGAAAAACTGCAATTCCCATGACCATTATGAAAACTTTAATATCCGACATATCTTTGCCCGCTTGGGTAAGAATTTTATATTGCATCATCACTTCCGCGCACCCGGAAGGTCGGGTTGTTTCCATGCTGGGAGCTCAGCATTATAAGAATAGAACAACTTTTGAAACTGCACTGTGGCTGCCGGGTGCCAAGAACACAGTTAGAATTTTCTTTGTAATGAGGTCAATAAAGTGTTTTTTATTAACTGTTTTTGATGAGCAATTCTAATGAATTAAAGCTTTTTGTTTTTTAAAGCTTCATTTTGTTAACTTACCATCTTACCAATCACTTGTAACGGTGCTGCACCTTTCCTTATTTTCAGATGGCAAATGTGTGTCCTGTTGCTACTTTATACATCCTGAGGAAGAGAGACAACACGACGAAGCTGTTTGAAGTAGGATATCTAAATGAACATAACTGCCTGACAATAAAACAACAACTCTACCCCGGTCTGAGGTATAGACTCAGCGAACGAACACTCATTGTGGCCACTTTGGAGGTACTTTATAAATAATATAATAAGTATTTCCTAAGACATTGTTTATAAACTGAAGTACAAAAGACGTACACACCTCAGTTGGTTTCGATTAATTCAATATTTAAAATATATAATGATGATAAATAATGATGATGATATTATACAATAACACATATCTGTTTGAATGAATTACATTGGTGACTTGTTAAGTTTTAGTTAGAATAGCTTTGTTAAATGTAGATAGTGGCAAGAAATGAAATTTTCACCACTATGAGCCCTACCATGTTTAAAATGTTGTAAATGTTTGCAGAACGAGGAACATTTATTAATATTCACAAAGAAGATGCCTTATATGTCGATGAACAGTGGTGATTTATCTAAAATATATATTTTTAAAATTGTTTACTTAAAATATATTTTTTTCAAAGAAATTAAAAAAACACGTAGAAGTTTTCCTTGGCTGATGACCAAACGCCTGCATATATATATTGTTCAGTTATGTGAGAGATATGCCCATACTTTTCCGAGTGTATCGAATGATACCCTACACTTTTCCCAATGGGGCTCTTACGAGGTCGCAAGCAAGACATTTGTAATTTTTAAAACAACATAATGTTTGTTTGTGTCAATTATTCGCATGACATACTCATTTCATTTCAGTTTAAACCATTTGTCTCCAAGATAGTGACAGGCACGCGGGTCCGTTACGAGGGGGTCTCCATAGACTTGGTGGAGGAACTATCAAAGTCTTTGAACTTTAGGTACGTAAGAAATTGTATTATAAGGTGAAATCATGATATCGAGGATATGGTAAGGTTGTAGACCCTGGTAGGTTAAAACACCTAGGATGCAAAGTCTTTCTGACTGACATACCATATCCGAGGTTAAATGTATTCTCTATATTATTAACCGTTTTAAGTAGTCAATGAAAAAAGGCCTGTCCGCCAGCCCGGAACCTTGAAACGTTTGGTACGGGCTGGTAAGTTAATGAGGTTTTCCTTTTATTTTGCCATTTAAATTAAAAAAATTATCCTTCTGGACTGGCTTCTAGTCAAGCTTATTTCATACACTGTTTTAAATCGAAACAATGCTTTGTTTGAGTATCGCGTTATAGTGAACGTCGCTCGTTAATAGAGTCGCTCATAAAATAATGAACGTCGGTTAACACAACACTCTTTGTAAACCCTCCAAGAGCGACTTGCAATCTTGTAAATCCCACGTATCGGGTTATACTGTTTAGAAAGGTCCTTTCAAGCAACACGCTATGTGGCTAGAAGTAAAGGTTGATAATGATTTTAATACGATTATAATTAACATATAATTGCCAAGACATACTTTAAAAAGAATTGGTAAAATGGTATTTTATTAACGCAAAAAAATACAGACTGAAGACATATTGTTAACATATAAGTATACCCACATATAATATTAATATACATAATTTATTCTTTGAGGTACCCGAAAATGGAAACTGGGATCATTCTGCGAAATTGAGTAAAAGAACCAGTGAACCAATGCCACAGAAAATTGCGGATTGTGTCTTACTTTCTTTATATTTTATACAGAAAGAATTTTAATTTAGGTTCAGGGTTCTATGGTTAAAATCTAGCAGCAGTAGAGAACGCATTTTGACAATGTACTGGGATTATTATCACAATAATATTTGCGTTTACGAAGCAGTAGGGAATTAAAAGTTAACCTCCTACATGTATTGTACAAATACATCCGGGAAATCAATAAAGGATTTAGTTATTTAGTTAGAATGAACTCCACTAATGAACGTGTGGCAGGGTGAGGCTTGGATTAGTGGCCCCTTTAGCACAACTGGTAGAGCGTCTGACTCTCACCCGGAGGTCCCGGGTTCGAATCCCCTGGATGTTGAAATTTATATTTTCACTCCTGCTACAAACGTATGACCTTGCCTTCTTTCAGCTATCTGAGTATATGGAACTTCTAAACAAAAACATATAGATGAAGGCAAAGAACTAAAACAAGAATCAAATATCAGATTGTAGTCTATGAATATGATTAAAACTCGATCGTCATTTCCCTACGAAGATATTTCCGATAAAAAAGTTTGTTGTGGTGGACAGTGGTGTGGTGGTAAGCGTACTGGCTTCTCACGGCCCAGTTTCGAATTCAGATGGAGACAACACTAATTTTGTGATCTGGGTCTTATATGTGTCTTATACGTCTCTTTGCATGGCACTTAATCCACCTAGCTGTTAAAATGGGTAATTGGACTTGAACCCTTAGTAGCTGCATCGAAAGTACAATTCCTTCATTTCAAAATAATATCGCCGCTAATGGCTGCAATACTGCCGAAGCGGCGTTAAACAATAACTCACTCACTCACTCATTTCAGAATACAATATGTGCTTGTGCACGGAAATAGCGCTAAATGAATGGACTATTCTTGATATTATCACTAATTACAGCTACGTCTTCACGGAACCAGCGGACCAGGAATTTGGTCACGGGTTTGATGGGAACTGGACGGGCTTGGTCGGGCTATTACAGAGAAAGGTATTTAAAAGCTTTGGATTGTAACCGTGTAGTGAAGTCTTGTTTCTACGACGAACTTTTGCAGAAATGTGATATACACACGTATGCAAAAAACATTTTTGTTTCCTAACCTCCAAAACAAAATGATTTTACAATTCTTCAAATATAGATCATTACGGTGCGTTCTTACGACAAGCCGTGCTTAAGGTAGTGACAAGTATCCGCAGTTACTCGTGGTAGTTAGCTAGATGCAAAACTGATTACGGTTGTGAATAAGTTGATTACAGCGGTAACATTTGCAGAGGTGTAAACTATGATAGCACTTGTAAGTGAAGGAAATCGCCTATCCAGTTTAACAAGTTCCACAAACCATCACTGTCAACAATCTTGTTCAAAAATCTAAATACCTCTAAACTCATCTTCAAACATTATAAGTCTTTAAAGAAAAGGAGAATTTGTCATGAAGTTCTTTTGATCTTATTGGTGTAAAATGCACCTTACAAAAACATAAAATATCAACTGATGAAGTACCGTTACTTAAAGACATATTGTTGCCTACAGGTCGGCTTTATTACCGTCATACCAGTCTGTTTATGATGCAAATGAACTCACTCGGTTATTTCAGGAAGCGGATCTAATAGCAACAGCAATTAACGGAGACACGCGTCGAGAGAGCGTCATAGACTTCACGACACCTTACTTCTATACCCACTCATCTGTGCTACTCAAGAAACCAGATCCAAACTCAAACAAATGGTTTACTCTGGTAGCTCCATTCCGCTATGAGGTCCACATCGCCATTCTCTTCTCTCTCATTTTCTCCACAATATTCCTCTTCTTCGTGGAGGAAGTCAACCCCATGAACAGTTGGACCAGCACGACTGTGTACGCCAGGAGGACGCGATACGGGGACATTCTCTGGTACCACTTTGGAGCATTGATGGCGAACGGTAAGACAATCATGATCGGGTCCATGTTTTCCAGAATATCTTTTTTCGTAAAAATGGTCGTAAATAACATACGTTCACTCTGCTTTACATTAAAGGGGCTGTAGCACGTTTTTTGCAAAATTTATTTTTTCCAATTTCCCTTTTATAATGATAGTTTGTGTCATTTAAATTCACTTTAGATGGTAAGTCATCTTATTACACAAACTAATTATCAGAAGTGGTAATAACGGTGTTGGGTATAAAGCAAAAACTGCATGGCGGCCATTTTATTGTGAACACATTTTATTATTTCGAATTACAAAAAAACGATTCCAATGGCCTTACTGAGCTATGTACCCTCGTTTTTACTTGCTTTTCCGAAGAGAGGAGTGTGTTTAACTATTGATGAAAGAATTTTTCAAGTACATTTCATCAACTTATTTGAGCGAAAAAACGTGCTACTGCCCCTTTAATGTTAACGATAATGAAGCCTCGGAATCCTGGTTGCCGTTTTCTGAAGCATGATAGGAGGCTGCTGCGTATCCATGTTCTTGCCGCATTATTGTACATGTAATATGATAAACGTACCTCCAGCGATTATAGGAATATTGATGTTATCATTGGATTGATCTAAGAAAACAGATAATCACGGTCAGTATATAGTCATCCAGTGTCAAGACTCCATTAGTGCGATTTATTTAATATTTGGCTTTTTCAGGAACACAATGTATAAACGTGCATCTAGAACTGTGTAAAGTTGGCTAAATTTCAGTAGCCATGATGGAATACGAATATTATACCACAGGCACATGTAAGACAATCATATGATTATACTTCAAGGACTTTTATGTTTCAGGAGGAGCTTATCTCCCAAACACACAGTCAGGTAGAACTGTCCTGAGTTGTTGGTGGCTCTTCACGGTGATCTCTGCAGCCACGTACAGTGGAAACCTCATCGCCTTCCTCACAGACTGGAGAGAGAAACTTCCCTTCAGTACCCTGGCTGAGATGGTCGAGCAGAACACATTTCAGTGGGGAACACTTGGGGGCAGTGTTTATGTTGGAATCTTCCAGGTGACGTCTTATTATTAAATTACACTTGTGACGTTATCCTATTGTTCTTTCACTCAATCATTTTTCAGTAATTGAGACTTACACATCACATATTATTTTTTAAGTAGAAATTTAATTGCTTTAACTTTTTAAAGCAATTGTGATAAAAGAGCAATACTTTGAGTGTAATTTAAGTAGGGTAATATCCTCGTCACTCTCCATTCCTCGTAACAATTACCCTGTACATAATCAAATGGTCACACTTCTGAGAAGAAATGAATGTCACATTTTGTGTATTTCTCGTGAACAGCATTGTCAAACTTTGTCAACCCGATGCAAATATCTACAGTGACTCTTGGACCATATTTACATGTTTCAATTGCAATAATTTGCCCGGAAGAGAACATGATATTAAGCTTTTTATTCGCACTTTCATAGGAGTTGAAAGTTGGTCGTATATATTGGATCCATGTTTTGCAACATCTGTACACCCTAACACGCTTCTATCATGTTTTATCTCACTCTACGATCCTCATAAGAATGATTTATAACATATTATGCACATGCTGTTGGTTCAAGAACTCTAAACGACCGGAGTACCAGAAGATTTGGAAAGGGATGAGTGAAGACGTCTTGAGAGACCCGGATGTGCTCAGTACCAACAACACTCTCCACAAGCTGAAGGTGCTGCATGGACCATACGGGTACATCACTGATGCTACAGTTCTGGATCTATGGCGGGCAGAGAACTGTGACCTCATGACTCTTGATGAACAGTTCTATCTGATGACCTACGGTCTTGGACTCCAGAACAACAGCATTTATACAAAGTTGTTTACAGAAGAGTAAGTATTTTAATCTGTTTGGTGTGTAAAAGTGTTAACTTTCCCATTGTTTACTCCTTTGAAGGAAATTTGTGAATTGCGGATTCTGAACGCTCATTGATATTTTTCAACATCGTGTCCTTTGTTTAAGCATGTGTATGATTTTAGATTATTCTGTGGGTTATTCTATTCTAACGTTATTAATTTCAAAACTGATGGCGGTTCAAAATACATATTCTATACATATTATTCTATTCTAACGTCATTAATTTCAAAACTGATGGAGGTTCAAAATACATATTCTCGATCTTGTTTTTAAAATTAGGGAAAGGGCGTTTTAAGACCGTTGAAAATCACGTTAATGCTGCTATGCAAAGTTTAACTTCGTAAATTCGTTTTTCAACACTTAAGGAAAGTATGTTTCATTGTATGTATCTTATTATTTTAACCATTATGAGGACTGTTCGCCTGTTTGTAATTAGCGATATATCTTCATTACTATACGAATCTTCATGGTGGACTATTTCAACATGAAGTCCGGGAATACAGACGCTATTCCAATATGATATACCGATATAGCACTTTCTTTGAAAACGTATTAATAAATAGGCAATGCTTATCACCACAACGACGAGTTAGTGAACAAAGCATACCTAAAATGGTTGTATTTGCTCGGAAGTCGATGCACGAGTCATTATCCCATTATCCCAAGACGAATATTGCCAGGTTTCTGTACCCGATATATATGGCACAGGTATACTGGTAAAAGTTACTTCCATAGTTTCCGAGTTGTATCGGGGAATACCAGGACAGTTTGCCCGTTAGGCCCTGTCCGAGTCTTTGGTCGAAGACGGGGCTCGAGGACTTATTTTCCTGATATTTCACGATGCAATGAGGAAATTATGCTAGTAACTGACTTACGTCTCACTTATTCCGAATGAAATAACATTAAACAATGACCAGCTTTTAAATTATGTAAAATACCATAACCTTTGTGTGGCCCCTTCTCTAGCGTATGAATGAAGTGCGTAGTACTACTGATGTTCAGCCTGAGTGATTTTAGCACGTGATTCTCGCGTGTCAAACTAGGCGCACGAACTAAATGTTCAAAGATCGTGCAAATTCGTGCTGTTTATGAACATAGGGGTTTGCGACCAAATTTCACAGTCTGTCAACTTTTAATTTGGTTTTGAAGAATTCTGTCGCCTTATTAGAGTGACTCTGCGTCATAGATATTGAAGGTGGTTTTATAATAGGATTAAAATCGGTTGAATTTTCAATATTTGGGTAACTTGAACATCCTTATAAATTGTTATTTTGTATGTTTCCTTAAGTGTATATCATTTTCTATGCTTCAAACTACTTTATTTAACATTTCTAACATAACTTTCTAAACATTTTTTTTATTGTTGTAAATTTGTGGTAGGAAATATATAAAAGTCATGATTATTTGTTGGCTCTATTCTTTCCAGTGCATTTTTCGGCAGAAGTCATTGATTCAAGTATTTCAGTCTCAACCGTATTGAGTATTACATTAAGTTAATTCGTTTTCTTAGTCAATCACACATTTAGCTTAATGTTTATGTCATTGTTGTTGATAATATGTAACTAGTCTTGTTTAAAATTTGTTTTGAAAAATGTCCGTGCATCAGATATCAGGAGTGTTTTGAGTGTTATGGGCAACGAGGTCTAAGTGGGATGTAACTCATGTTGAGTATATTGACTGAGTTCTGTCATTCACGTCTTCGCTAAACGAAATAGAACCCCGGAGCTGAATTCGAGGAAATACGGTACATGTACCCATTCCCTTGCCATCGAGGTTACTCTCTCCTCCTGACATTTGCCAATGACACGTTATAATGTAATTTCTCGTTTAATGTGTTTTGCTATTTGCTATTTTATTTTGTGAAAATAATTGATTATAAACATGCTGACCAAATCAGAGACAAATACCCAAAATAGTTCATTTGCATTATTTACATCAGACATATTCGAAGGACATACTTTTATGCTAATTAGCAAGACCCTTTAGAGACAAACGCTAAGATCTTTTTAAGTCACTCGGTCGACATAGCCGCTCAAAGATTGGTTAAGAAGAAGTGATATATTATGAGGTTCATTTCTCAACTAGGGACATTGGCTGGTGCCGCCGAATTCAGCCCTATTAGAACAGATATTAGGATAGGAAATCTGAAGGCAGTACCCTCTGTGGGGAGAGAATGTTGTATACCCGACATAGCGATATCGAACCTTGAAGCGGCTCGATGCGCATATGAGGAGATTGGAATTATTTAATTAACGTACAAGTTTTGCATACATCGTTAAGTGCCCCATTTTAAAATTACTATATTACTATATATTGATATATTTGGGTTTCAGGATCCTGAGGTTGGTTGAGAGTGGCTTCATAGCCAAATCTTACGAGAAGTGGAACCCGAAGGCGTCGTGCAGCTCTACAATGGCGGCCCAGCGGGTAGACATGCTAGCGCTACAAAGTATATTCTATGCAGCTGGAGCAGGGATGCTAATTGCTCTCGGTATATTGTGTCTTGAAATTCTCTACAAAAGAAGATGTGAAAAAATCCGTGAACTGGAAACAAACGTTACGGAGGAAAATACGAACTTGTGAAAGAAGAAATATCCTTTTGTCGAGTCATCATACATTAGCTAGATGAGATCACGTTTTTAGGAATATGATTTATGTGTGATACATATTTAAGTATGGTTCAAAGTTATGTCTGGTGCAAAGCGAGTTCCAACTAAAGATTTGGACCAATGATTCAATGAAGTTGACAGTATTGAAAGTTCTTTACTTTTCTGTTTAAATATGTGTTACTGGTTTGGATAAATTAATCTTAGCCTGGGATTTAATTATTTATTAATTATGATTATTCACGCAACATGGAAGAATATAAAAAATATCAATTTTACCATTTTGAAACAACGCTACAATTTTGGAAAGAGAGAAAGAAGACAAGTGTGTTTTTCTTCTTGGGAAAACAATATTCTATTGAATATATTTTTTCCGTTATCCGGTTATCCAATTCTGTTATTTGGTAGTGTGACTATATTTATGTACAAGTTAACTTTTTAATACTTAAAAACTTTGAAGACAAGGCAAAGAATAACTTTATTAGTTTTACAAACTTTACTTTAAAAAACACTACATAATGTCGGGAATTTCTTGTTGAAAAATATGATGCGATGTGCAACTCTCAATTCTGAGAACAATAGCATGACTGAACACAATACTGTACTGTACTGTACTTGAGGATGAGGAACACGACCAAGCCAACTTTTGTAGCGCACATAAACTAATTTAAAACGTAATGCGTATTTTGTTATCCGAAGTAAGGAAATGTCCATACACCACCCACATTGGCGCGACTGAGCGCTAGTCTACATATATATATATAAATATATATATATATATATATATGGTTTGACTGGATCAATCTTCTTTAATACAATACGATAAGCTCATTTCGACAGGTGTAATGTTCTCTTCAAGTATATATATATATATATATATATACCAACGGAGAGTATATATATACCAAAGGAGAGTACAAATATCAGAAACAATCTGTATAATTATTAGTTATGACAGTTAATGCCTCGAGCTGAAGCACATACAAACTACATCGACTTTGTAAGAGGGACATGTCTTATTCGTTACAATCCTTCATTTAGGGTATCACTATAAAAGCCTTGATTAAGGTTTTAAATTGGAAAAAAAATGTTACATTTACACATCACCGATCACCGATTTACACGGTGCGTGGTGCTATCCAACAAAATTTATGTTTAAATCTATTAACCGTGTTACAACTGAAACGTGTTGAGAATAGTTTATGATGGCTGGCTCTTTTAAAGAGATTGTTTAAAACACCTTCTTTCATCATCACACTCTTTCTCTGTTTATTTTTACTCCTTTCCCTCATGGATCTGTTTAAGCTTCACATTTTCGGTTTGAGGTTAATCTAAAGAAAATTTTCATTTCGATTATTCACAAATTCACAATCAACCCAAAAACGTTATTATGTTTAACCTTCACACACTTTGCTCTAGTGGATCAGATTTAATCTCATATACAACAAGCAAACACTTTATATTTTCACAACACTCAATATCTTCACCAGGCAGCCACGATACGCCTCAGATAGAATATTGATTTATCAATCAAGACGCTTACGTAACATGATGTATTGTACCTGTACTTTTACATGTATATATAAAATATGAACCTGGCGGGTTTGTATTGTGTGTTCCTGGTGATGCATGGAAGGTCGATGTGACCAATTGTGCTCTTGAAATCTGTTTATATCTACAATATGTTTAACATGATAATGACAAAAGCCTTATACTTACTTCACTGGTCTCTTTGGAATGTCAATAAACTACATTAAACGTCAATCATTACTACTTTTGGTCTTCTCATATGTATTAATTACTCTCAGCCAAGAGATCAGCAACTCGATATTTTGCACGATAACATCATACATATATTATACATGTATAATTAACATCGTTATCACTTTCCCTGGTCAATATAGTTATAGTTGAATTGCTGAACAAAACATCTTCATTTCTTTATGTGCCATATTGACATTACACAATGGTTGATTTATTTCACGATCTAAGGTTATAGATTATAGAGCCAAAATTATTTTATCATAAAACAACAAACAACAAACATTTCATACAATCATAACACCATCTTCTTTCTTAATCAGTAACCAAAAATAAACATATTTTTTTAAAATGTGTCTGTCGACACACTGTAAATAAAATTTAATTAATATGTAACATATAACATATATATAAGAAGGTGAGACACTGTCCGCCACGTTGGACCCTGCCATAGGACCGGAAATGGTTATACTGGTTTGCTGTCTCAAATACCCTTTGTAATATTCGTAGACTGATCCAAGTTTCCATTTCCGGCCATATAGCAGGTCCCTAGATTACCTGGCTATGAACTCAGTCTTGTCATTAAAATATACATCGTTTGTTTCTTATATAAGCGCTATATAGACTCATTACACACCCGTTGAAGATATCATTGTTTAATAAATTTACTATTTTATTACACATTGTGTAATAACATCACGTGCTGCCGATTGACGTGACGTCATAATGGCATACATATGACGTCACAATATTAGCGCTGTGGTCCCAATGGAGTGTGCCCCATTCATCTACGAGTTCGTGGAATTAAGTGGGATTTAAATCAGTGAGTAATAAATAAAATGCTTAACTCGGTTCCGTTTAATAACATATTTATGAAACTCGTGAATGGTATCGGTATCTAACTCGCTTTCGCTCGTCAAATACCAAACCACTCAATATTGTAATCGGGACGTCGTTTAGTATTCTCTACGTATAACTGAGATGGAAGGTAATGAATGCACATGTGCATTCACACGGTCAATACTAATAGTGATCGGACTGAATCTTATTAATAACAAATATCCACGGATATTTGATTCAAGCTACTAAGGTAAATACGATCGGCATAAGATCCAGCGATCAACCCAATGTTTTATTCATAAATATCGATCTTATCCAACGTCCGATTTCAAATCAAAATTGATTTTTGATTACAATTCTGACACGAACATATATGTACATCAGCATGCATATAGTCTATTTATGATTGATTGGTGATTTAACGCTTTATCTGAACTCCCAAGGGGTGTCACTGTATATTTTATTACATATGCCTACAATCGATACTCATGAATAGGTTGTTAATGCATATATGACTCGGTAGCGCTTCGTCCAGTGACGTATACTTGCTGCGAGACATTTATCCTATACGTATAGATACTATCTTTGGTTAATATACTTTACCATCGACAGCTGTGTCCGTTCTTGTATGATCTTCTCATTAAGGAGGTCACGTGACCAGTGTATCGATTCCGGTAAAGGGCAATACATTCGGATAAAATGGAAGTGTCTTACGTCCCAGAGAAGCTCCTAATATTATCGATGATCGTACATGGAATATTGGCGCTTAGTATCGGTAAGTTACTTTCACATTATATCTTCAAACCCTAGATGTGCATAATACACTTTGAATGCCATGAACATATAACAATAGTTATAGAGTAAAGGCAAATATATTTCTTTTCTTCTTTGATGTTTAGTTCCTGTAGGATACAATTACGTTAGCATCGTTTCCATGACATCCACTGTGCATAAAACTCTGAATTTGATTGGGACTACTCGAATTATTCAATGATGATGAAAACAAGGGTTTCTGTAAACATTTGTGTCTGCTGAATATTGTCTATATGAGAATCACGATGCTGTGATAGATGAAATGTTATGGTTTATTTAAGATTTCATCAGTAAATGTCCGAAATCACACACGTTTAATCGTCTGACATTATTTGACTGATATTTTTCCATATGGTAATATATATTTATTGATCCTCAAGGTAACCCGTTTACACAATCATCCTGATTTAATTTTCCCTAATTTATATCTTATTATTATCCTTACTACAACCATATATTCCAATATAGAAAATATCAGTCAAATATTGTAAATCAGATGAGTAAACGTGTGTGTTTTCTGAAATTTACTGACAAAATCTTAAATATGCTAAAACATTTCGTCTATGTGCATTGGATCGAACCCCAACTCACCACTAGAATTGAAATTAAGAGACTTGATTATTTAGTGTCATAAGTGTACCCATTAACTATAGTTAAAATAGGACTGTTAGAACTTTAGATAACCATTCTCTGTATGATTGCTAAAAGTGTCCTGGATTGTTGGTCACGAATGTTAGGTCTATTCCAGGTCTGTTCTTGGTAAAGTGCAATGTTTGTTTGATCAATTGCATTGAACAGTATCATCATGAAAACAAAGGAGGAATGGTTCTTTAGTGAACACGCGAGTTCGTTTTCTCCCATTACTGATTATTTTACGAAACTCAGGTGTGTTATTATATTATTATTATGTATTATTATGCATATGGTGATGTAAAAACACAATTCAATATTTTAAGCGTCGTCATCATTAACATCATTGTCAACATGTGACATTTTTTGTTCATTTTTCAACTGGTATTACATAAAATCAGTTATGCAATGGCTGGCATCGATTTATTTAGCCTTAAATAAATACTTCGACCTGGACCCAAGCCATTGTTCATTTAAACATGAATTCACAAGAGCTTTATCAACAGAAGAAATGTTTTACTTTGGAGCTATGTTACAATTCATCCCTGATGGTAATTTTAAAAATTGATCAAACCAAAACATGTGGCAAAAATAGAGGACCAGTTGTGTAAATCTAAAAGTAAATGTCATTAATGATAGTATACAATAATAACTGGATTAACATGATAGCAAAGTAGTTACTAATACATTATTCCTAATAACATAGTTTATTTCAATACCTTTCACATGATTGGGGACATAGCGGTCACTCTTCAAACACCATAAAACAAGAACAAAGTCAATAATTACATCGATTTCCATTATGTTAAAAGCAGGCATTATTGATGTTTTTACCACACTATCACTATGTTAGACTTGCAATGTGATAATAGTGTTCTTCAGCTTTATTAATTTTGGAGCAATTTTTTTCTTATTACGTTGAAATGGAATAATTGTAAGATCAAAAATAGCTTGATGGTACACCATGCATTTCAAGAGGGATATCCTTTCAACAGTCCACTGCTTAACAACAATGTGTACACATCTATACATAATGTATGATACCTGTAATAATCTCCTCGTTATCTTCGGTCGAGTCCTAATTGTGTAGAGTGTTGTGTATTACCACTACTATTAGCAAGTTCTTCTATTACTGCATATGTGTTCATTACCACTATAAATGTATAGAATTGACCAGGATTGTTTGATGGTTCTCAGCGGAACATTAATAATTCATCCATTCACAGTCACGCATCATATATATATATATATATATATATATATATATATATATATATATATATATATATATATATATATATATATTGAAATGAGTTTACAAAGAATAGCTAACTCCGATTTCCTCCTATATGTTTCATTTTACTCTTCAGGGAGGTTTACATTACAGTGATAAAACTCCCTGAAGAGTAAAACGAAACATGTAAGAGGTAATCGGAGTTAGCTATTCTTTTTAACCTTATTTCAATGTATGATTACTGTAGAAACTTGAAGAAACACATGATTTAAATTATAGACGGATATTTGGGCTATACGTCATGTAGAGTATAGATACGTGGACTTTGTTGAGTGATACAGACAGTTTGTTCATCTACATGGCATGTCTTTGACTGATCACTTTGTATTTTTACACTTTAAGAAGACCGTTGAATGTTCCATAACATAATCTGATATGATACCTCACAGTAAACAGCAACAGTTTCGGCAGTTCTTTGAAGTGATCAAGGGGTCAATCCTTCAAATCTACAGTTTTTATTTTCTGCTGTGAAATATTCAGCTGGGTCAAACTTACATCATATGTTTCCTTTTATATTCATTCAATGTATTTGTAATGAAATGATTCTAATTTAGTCGATTGACAAACTTTTGAATTGAAATTTGAATCTTCAAAATGTGACTCCTTCAGTCTATTTCATTATGCCAAATTTCATAAACATGCACCACTCACGTGGAAATCACTGGAGAAATTTGAGAATGATTAATTAACTCACGGATATATGGTGATTCATTGTTATTGTTTGTGATTTGTGTGATTTTTATTGACTTTACAATGGACGTAAATTTACATGATAATTGCACTAAGTATAGGTGAACAAACTTTCGGTATGCATCTTATAGGCGTGGGAAGCAGTTCCCCATTGGCCGCACATAAGTAAGTGATTTCTAGAGTTTTACTTTGAAGAAGAATTTAAATATAGTTTTAAGGTTGTGGCCCTCGTGGCACCATTTGTGATCGGATTGTCGCCAGATTATAAATGCATAATCTCCACTGGTCAATTTAACTCAAATGTAAACACGATTTCAATATTTTTTGTTTTACCTTCATAACTAAACAAATTTAAAGAGAAATTCCTTTACATGGTTCTACATATACTTTAATAGTGTGTACTTAGAAGATGTTGTCAGGCAACAGTGAAAGCAACAAACAATAGGAGTACAAATAAGTAATTATAATTTTTTATTATTTATAACACTTTTTTTTATAACGTAAAGCACAACCGTTGGTCTACAATGTATCCAGGTCTGCAAACGGCATACAAACAAAATATTTGTCTATGTCGATAATTCTGCTATTACAATTTAGTGTTCTGTTTACAGTGTTTGTACTGACTCGCCTATGATAAAACTGTGTTTACACATCCTACTTACATGAATGTTCAGTTCGAAACCATCCTAAAAGGTAACCTTGCTTCTCTTTTCTGGTGATATAAAAAAAAGAACAGGATGGATTTATCGATTAAAGTTTCGAAATATAACAATATTTAATTATGAATATTGAATAAAGGTGAGGTGAGGTGAGTTAGGGTTTAACGCCGCTTACAATAGTATTTCACTTATATCGCGGCTGCTGGTATTACGGCAAGGAGAAAGCTCGCAACACCATGTGGCTATGCATTGCGGTGATATTGAATATAAAGTCCTAATCAAATTTATGCTTTCTTCGTTGATCACACAAATTAAAGTGTTCCCAAAATTGAATTCACCATAATCCTGCATACTAAACGCTACATGGATACCGTAGTTATTACTTTATTTATAAGTTATATAGGTATGTTTATTTAATTGCATATCTACGTTCAGGGCCTTTTATATTATTCAATTATGCAGTTAATTGTTTTCAGTAGTTATGGTGTGAGTAGTCAGTTGTAGCCATGACTTTGACGGCTGTCCGATTTGGCTGGTCGTTGTTTTCATAAATAAGAAACCCTTCTTCTATCCAAATTAGATAATACAAAAATTAATAAAGTTACTAAAATAAAATAATTACAAACTTTTGATTTTTTTGAATGACGTTTATATGCTTATTTATAAGCAGTTCCGTCACCGTGATACAACCAATCAGATGCGTCGCTCGCCACATACAAAATTAATACATTAAGTGTTCTCGCTCGTGTATGGAATTAGCATTTCTTTATGAATAATATAATTCATAATTTGCTCAGGATACTGAGAACAAGTTTAAGTTGCGGTTTTGTATACAATAATGTTCCTTCAGTCTTGGCATAATGTCAATATATAATAATAATCTGTACACGTGTATGACTTTCAACTCAACTTTGCTAATATTATGCAAGTCATATATCCAAGTTTTAGTTCATGTTGTGCTTTCCATATAAATAGAATCAAAAGGACTCTATGTAATTGATTTGAGAAGAATATACCTCATCTTTCATACTACATGTATATAGTCTATCGAAGCATAATACTTCAAGGGTTGCAAGTTTCTTCCTAAAACTCATATTTTTTACTTGGTCAATTTACAAAACGGATGACGTCCATAACAAATGAAAAATCGTGTAACAATTCTCGACTGACTTCTTATTAATTATATATATATATAGTTATTCTTTCAACTACCATTTGAATATTTACTGACTGTACACTTGAACAAACACCCTGTTTTAAATATATATATATATATATATATATATATATATATATATATATATATATATATATATATATATATATATATATTCAATTAATATATTCATTCATATTCATATTTCAATATATATATATATATATATATAAATGAGTTTAAAGAGAACAGCAAACAAAACTCCCCGAAGAGTAAAACGAAACATGTAGGAGAAAATCGGAGTTAGTTATAATTTTTAAACTTATTTCAATATATGATTAGTGATTAGTGAGTTACACTGGCTACCAGTGCGGCAACGAATCATGTACAAACTGCTATCTCTCACATACTTCGCTCTGTATGATCATTCTTCTCCCGAGTATTTAAGGTGTCTTTTTTCCCACAAAACCTTCACCAGAACGCTCCGATCCATCACTTCTAAGAATGATCTTGCCGTCCCCAGAACCAGCACCAAATTGGGGGAAGATGCTTTTCAGTTGCCGCTCCTGTATTATGGAATCAACTTCCAACTGAAATACAACAAGAGCCAACAAGGCACACATTCAAGAATATACTTTTATATTCAGACAACATTTTGGCATATCAAAAATAAGTAAAAAAGAAAAATATGTCTTATCTCTGCAATCACTGCACCATGTTTGTGTTACTTCATTTATGTTAAACGCCACTGAGCAGGTATAACCTGGATATTAGGCTCTATACAAATCAGTTGTATTACATTCATTAATGTTTGCCGTGTTGTTCAGATATAGTGATGAGTTACGTGGGAATTCATGACTTGAGTAACACCTGTGAGGAGAAACTAGTTTTCCACTTTTAATCACCGAAATATGTCTGTTTAGATATACTGATGAGTTACGTGGGAATTCATGACTTGAGTAACACCTGTGAGGAGAAACTAGTTTTCCACTTTTAATCACCGATATATGTCTTGTTTAGATAAAGTGATGAGTTACGTGGGAATTCTTGATTTGACTAACACCTGTGGGAAGAAATTTCTTTTTTTGACATTTTTAATCACTTATCTACGACATGTTGTTTAAAGTGATGAGTTCCGTGGGAATTCATGACTTGACTAACACCTGTAGGGAGATAGTTCTTCATTTTTAATCACCGATATATGTCTTGTTTAGATATAGTGATGAGTTACGTGGGAATTCATGACTTGAGTAACACCTGTGGGGAGAAAATAATCTTTCACATTTTAATCACTTATCTACGCCATTTGTTTAGATAAAGTGATGAGTTACGTGGGAATTTATGACTTGAGTAACACCTGTGGAGAGAAAATAGTTTTCCACTTTTAATCACCGATATATGTTTTGTTTAGATAAAGTGATGAGTTACGTGGAAATTCATGACTTGAGTAGCACCTGTGAGGAGAAAATAGTTTTCCACTTTTAATCACCGATATATGTTTTGTTTAGATAAAGTGATGAGTTACGTGGGAATTCTTGATTTGACTAACACCTGTGGGAAGAAATTTCTTTTTTTGACATTTTTAATCACTTATCTACGACATGTTGTTTAAAGTGATGAGTTCCGTGGGAATTCATGACTTGACTAACATCTGTGAGGAGAAAATAGTTTTCCACTTTTAATCACTGATATATGTTTTGTTTAGATATAGTGATGAGTTACTTTGGAATTCATGATTTGACTAACACCTGTGGGGAGATAGTTCTTCACTTTTAATCACCGATGTATGTCTTGTTTAGATATAGTGATGAGTTACGTGGGAATTCATGACTTGACTTACACCTGTGGGGAGAAAATGGTTCATCACTTTTAATCACCGATGTATGTCTTGTTTGGATATAGTGATGAGTTACGTGGGAATTCATGACTTTAGTTACTCCTGTGGGGAAAAAATGGTTCATCACTTTTAATTACCGATATATGTCTTGTTTGGATATAGTGATGAGTTACGTGGGAATTCATGACTTGAGTAACACTTGTGGGGAGATTTTCTTCACTTTTAATCACCGATGTATGTCTTGTTTAGATATAGTGATGAGTTACGTGGGAATTCATGACTTGAGTAACACCTGTGTTGAGATTGTTCTTCACTTTTAATCACCGACGTATGCCTTGTTTAGATATAGTGATGAGTTACGTGGGAATTCATGACTTGAGTAACACCTGTGTTGAGATTGTTCTTCACTTTTAATCACCGACGTATGCCTTGTTTAGATATAGTGATGAGTTACGTGGGAATTCATGACTTGAGTAACACCTGTGTTGAGATTGTTCTTCACTTTTAATCACCGACGTATGCCTTGTTTAGATATAGTGATGAGTTACGTGGGAATTCATGACTTGAGTAACACCTGTGTTGAGATTGTTCTTCACTTTTAATCACCGACGTATGCCTTGTTTAGATATAGTGATGAGTTACGTGGGAATTCATGACTTGAGTAACACCTGTGTTGAGATTGTTCTTCACTTTTAATCACCGACGTATGCCTTGTTTAGATATAGTGATGAGTTACGTGGGAATTCATGACTTGAGTAACACCTGTGTTGAGATTGTTCTTCACTTTTAATCACCGACGTATGCCTTGTTTAGATATAGTGATGAGTTACGTGGGAATTCATGACTTGAGTAACACCTGTGTTGAGATTGTTCTTCACTTTTAATCACCGACGTATGCCTTGTTTAGATATAGTGATGAGTTACGTGGGAATTCATGACTTGACTAACACCTGTGGGGAGATAGTTCTTCACTTTTAATCACCGATGTATGCCTTGTTTAGATATAGTGATGAGTGGTGGATCAGTGACAGCGTTCAAACAAGATAATTGCCAGATCGAAACCAGTGCAAACAACATAACGTGGATTGTCCTGCCTCCAGATAAGTTCGCAGAGGCCAAAGTTGGTAGGTATTTACATTCATTTCACGCGTGTCTGCTGCCATGATTTATTGATCATGTCCTTCACAGAAGGTAATGGTTTTCATTCGATAATACGTTCAAAAAGCATAATTTGTGAGATATTTCACAATTCACACTTTTGTAAATAAGATTGACTTTTATGCGTGTAAGTGGTCAATATTATTGAAAGGAGGAAAGTACATTTGTTAATGAGGCGTTGTCAAGAAAATCGTTTGGGTTTTGATATTAGTACTTTAAACATTCATGTAATTCCTAATCAAAAGCATTTCCTTAAAGAAGATAAAAAGCAAGTGAGATATGGATAGCCATTTGCAATAGGACGTAAACGGTGGTTTGGAATCAATTCAGTTTTTTTAAATAAAAAGAATAAATGTCGAAAATCGGATATAGAACATTTATCATGACTAAAACATACAGGATTCTGATTGGTTGATTTCTAAAATCTGACGCTATCATTTGAACCTCTTTCGAAATAAGATTTAAGGCACAAAGAGTCATGCATTCTGGAATAAAGACTTTCTTTGATGTAGACGATCCTGAATGGATATTAATGTTTTTCAGTTGCTATTTCATTAGCGTTGTAGCCGTACTTGAGAAAGACCCAGTAATTTCAAATATTATAATTATTCCATAATCATTTCAATAAAATGTCATAAAAATATGTTTATAATTACAAAAGTAACTCTTATTACACGTATTTAATATCATTCTATATTAATATTGTTATTTACTTGCTTTTAATTTGAGATAACAAGCATCACATTGGGTTTATTTACTACTTATCAGATCAATGACAGAATCTATTCACTGAAAGAAAACTTACCGTTTTACAATTCATTACGTTCGTAAATGCATAATGAATTCAATGGAATTCATCTTAAAATGTTATCCTTTTGTTATAAGACGTCCGCGATGACGTCATTTGTTTTATAACGTTATATACAAGGACAACACGATAATTAAAATCATCATTTCACTCTGTGAAAATTCTAATTTTAATGAATGTATGACAGCACTTTTCCTTGGAAATAAAATAAGTGTAAATATTTTTATCTGCAAATGCAGCTGACGTATGAAAGAACTTTTGTAAGGAAGCACATTATGAGTCATAAATCCAATGTATATGATTGATGATACTGTTGTTTGACATAACAAGAGAAAATCCATATGCGAAACCGACAAATGAAAACAAACAAGTCTTATATTTTTATATGAAATGGATTTTACAATATGCTATAGGTATTGAACGAAGTGACTACCATGCGAGAATTGTGAATTGTTCTAGTCGCACAGGGGCGTGTATGAAAGTAATAGCGTGGAGTCTTTATGTGTATATGTCTCTCTAACGCTATATTTAAGTGATACACGCCCCTGTGGCCAGTGCAAGTAGTCTTGCTGTGTTAGCTTAACTTAAACACTACGCCTTTAAGTGTCAGCTGTATAATCACTCGATATGAAGAACTATTTAAAGTACACAAACATTGTTTTCGCTTATTATTCAAATATGCATCATGTATGTTTGCTAATTGGGAATATGCTAACGTTAATAATATAGGGCCAAAATCGACTTTACTTATAGAATGAATATACAGCTGCGCTTAAACATATCGGGATTGTTAATATTACATGATAAAGTTGCATTTAAAATCAAGTAGTCAATGTTCAAGTTAGTTTGTAGTAAATATCATAGGTCATGATAACTTTACTTGAATGAACATAAACATGAATAATATGAGTAGTTTTACAAATACAGGTGCTACCACATCATAAAGAAAAATCTTTAAAAACATTGAAAATGAACATTAGCTACTGTCACAGGATACGTTTGAGAACTATTTTACTCATTTATATATTGTGATTCATTGGCATTGTATGTGATGCAGTTTTATTGACGTAACCATGAGCGTAAATTTACTTTTAAAATTATATATTTGCACTTATATATATATAATTACAAACACATGTTGGTGAACAAACTTTCGGTATGCAGCTGCAGTATTCAAGGTTTATTTATTAAATACTGTTGGTCCAAAATCATTGAAAATATTATCTAAAAGATCATTGAAAATTTAATACAACATAAGATAGTAAATTTCACATCATGATTCCTTTTATTTCATAAAAAGATTCTTCTGAAATTTACAGAAAATATTCCTTGTTTCTTATTCTTCAGTCATTGGTCTTCAAGCAGAGCTGGTTATCATTGCGGTGAAGTCCCCATGCCCCTTGGAATATGGCACCACAAATGGTACCAAATCGTGTGACTGGGACGATTGCCAAACACTCATGAACAGAAGTAATGTGTATGTTCGTGATTACTTTAATCTCTCTGAGGTGAACCGCTCTTTCATACTCGACACATTACAAGAACAGAACTCTTTCATTACTTCAGTTGTAAGAAGTTTTGAATCTATCATAGTACACGAGAAATGGAAACATTACATAATCCTCGCGTCAACGTCTAAAGGTAAGCGTATACTGTTATAAGTAATGTAAGATTGATTACAGTTCTTGTAATTGACAGTTATCATATGTTAAAAGTACTATGGTTCAACAATGAAACGTCTCATTTTCCTGATTTTAAAACTATGAAAAAAATACAGACCGGTTGACTCCTCCACGTGAATGACGTCAAAGTTTTTAAGTTAAAAGCAAAATCTTCTATACATCTTTCTCAAATTATTATGCATTGATCATTATGAGAAAATAAACTGAAGCACAAAAGAAACGCCATCCCTCAGTTGTTTGAATCGACGTCGTATTAAAAAAAACTTAATAGTTTGTGGGAAATTAGTCAAAAATATTAAATCAGTCAAAGAATACATACTTCTACGTCATTTTTAAATAAAAAATAAAAAATAAAATTTTGAATCTTATAATTCAAAAATTTATTTTGATAAAACACAACTGTTCATCGACATATACTCTGACATAACACATACTCTGTGTGAAAATCATAAATTTGCCTCGTCCTGCTCACATTTACAACATTTTAAACATGGAAGGGGTCAGGTTGGTGTAAATTTCATTTTTTACACCTGTATAGTTTGAAAAATGATATTGTAATAAAAAAATGAAACAGTCACCAATTAAGACATTAAAACTACTGCCAAAAGGTGTTATTGCATCGTGCCATAATCAAATGCATCTCATTTTTTTAAAATATTGAATTAATCGAAAATAACTGAGCCGTAACGTTTCTTTCGTGCTTCAGTTTAGTATATGCATACTGCTGTATTGCAATGAGATCTGAAGCTTCCATGTAGATACTAACTATACTATCAAGAACCTGCTTAACAATGATGTTAATACAACTCCGGGCCGCAAAAAAAATTTACCTACCAATTTTATAACTAATCCTGACTAAAGGTCAAATTTGACCATCTCAATCTCATCAAAGACTTCTCGCAGAGTCAATTACAACCTTGGTATAAGGAACGCCGATATATTGACAACATGTCCATGCCACTTTATCAGTATTCTCTTATGTCAATAGCTATCATTAAATAAGTATTGATCCGTGTATAGAAATTAAGATTTATTATATGTCTAGGTTAATATATTTTCAGATCTTGCAGTCTTGTCCTCGCGTGTGACGCTTCCGTTGACTCAGATGCTGTATTCTGTAGAGGACAACGCGGATATATCATCTGTTTTAGAACATTTGTTTTCATCCCTAAGAACTGAGGATCTACAGTTTATAGTCATGTGCTCGTTCGACTGTATTGTCAAGCTTCTACACGAGGTACATACACATGTATCATTCATTAACATTTTTTTCAGAACTGTTTTGTCCTTATGTTCTGTTATTATTGACATTAATTGTCACGGAATAGCCCTAGAGTGTCTGCATCAACATCACAACACAACATAGATAGAGAATATTAAACTAAGTTTATTCACATGAGTTAACAAATCTCTCACTGTTTCACACCTGTCTCATTCACATTCACATCCATTCACAACACGGTTCATTATTCGGATAAACACCCACACACGACCAAACTTCATTTCACAACCATATCCACCCACGCGTATCTTGCATCAACCAACCTCTTACATTTCCAACACAACACTTACTTCACAACACTACAGATTCATTCAACACGTACAAGTAACTCATTTACATACTATCACACTACATACTACACAACTATTGCTAGGAATATGTCATGGGTATTTCGACGTACGAATTTGTCTATCGGACCAAGTTGAACCTTGCTTACTTTTGCATGTCGACTTTCCCATACTTGTATTTTATATAGGAGAAAACTCTCAGGTTAGATGAGGAAGATTTGCTGTTTGAGTTGTCAATGTTTTTAGAGCAGCAACATTTTGACGTCGCATACATGCATGGACCTGAGTTAGTTTGTTTTGTAGCATTCACAAACATGTTTGTGAACATCGATGAGACTGATGCTGCAATCTACCGAAACATGATTGGAAGAAGTTCTTCTAGTGGCAGACAGTCTCGCATATATTTATTTTTATTAGTACGAAATATGAACAGTGGCAAGATGCTTCTCACGCCAAAGGCCCGAGTTCGAATTTCGGTGGAGGCACCACAAGTTTGTAACCTTGGCATTAACCTGTGTCGTGTCCCTGGGCAAGGAACTTGCGCATTGCGTTCAGTTCACCCAGCTGTATGATTGGTATTTGAACTACGGTCTCTTTTCGCTTAATAGCATCATCGAAATAACAATTCTCTCGGGGTAATAGTGTACCGCCGGTGCCCGCACTGGATATCAGGGATAACAATGGTCATCACTCTCAATATTAATATAGAGATTAACTAGCTCCAGTAGCAATGGTTCGTCAGTTAACTTTGTCTCCCTCAATATATGGTAATATATCACCTGTAGTTAGATGTAACTCCATGTCCATTATTCTGTAGCTACTTTCTATCAAGAATATTGTTAATTGATCATCGGTGATGATGCACTTACTGTTCACCTTGGAAAATACACATAGAATACAAATAGGAGATGGCCTCTGGACTAGATAACCTTTATTTTACTATTGATAATATATTAATATCAATAGGAGGTTAAGGCCATTAGAACTTATGTAGCACACACTAGAGCATATCTAGTTCGCTAATGACAGGTATATGATATACAATGAGGCTTTTATATGAATTCTTCATCATAATGTAGTGCATCCACTGAATGACGAGATCAAGTGATTATTGTCGAGCAGGCGATGAGATGGTCGGGAGTGATGTGTGGAAATAATAGTGTTATGCCTTTACGTTCATATACTGTGCATGTGCAACGCTATAGTAAATTATCTCAAATATTTAAAATACACGTTAATCATTTATTAGTGAGACACTGTATTGTTACGTTTAAACAAAGTAAGTCTTCCAGTACACCACTATTCCAACTTATTTACTTATGTGTTCTTTACATTTTGGACATTTATGCATCGTACCAGAGTTTCTCCCTTCGCAGCTTTTTTCGTTTTTACAAACTCGACCAGTGTCAAAGGTCGTTTGCTCATAATTGAGAAATTATGAAAACAATAGCCTTAATTAATATTGCATCATTTATTCATTTACAGGTCTTATTGCTTGAATTCGAGCTAGCCAAACTATCCCGATGGTTAGTGTTTCCAGTTGGAGGTGAAAGGTCATCAATCCTACGATCCAACATCTCATTCAAAACGTCGGAAGTTATTTTCATAGAATATTCTCACTGTTGGAAACGCTACCCTATCGTTGTGAGTATGAGGATGTACTGAGAACAGTAAATGGTGATAGGTGGTGGCAATGAGAGAAGTACCCTGTATGGATTATCTTCATAATCTGACTCTAAGATAAAGATTAAACACATTTTAAAATGATTAACAATTGCTATATTGTGTATGTCTATATTAAATACCAATCGACTAATAAGTATGATTTTTCTCATTACGACATCCTCACAATCGTTAATAATGTCAGGTTAGACAATCGTGCCCATAACTCACAAAGGATATTTATCTCGATCTTTATAATGGTATCATAACATTACAACACGTAAGTTAATTCATCAAAATAGTTTGTACAATGGCGTGAACATATGAATATCGATCATTGCTACACTACTGCAGAGGGAAATTCCCAAAATAGCTACATTGTAATGCATGTACGTATGTTCTATCTAAACAGTTTTTATTTCAGAATCTGGATACATTACAGCAAAATGGCACAGACACACTAGCTAATCGTTTAGACGATTGTTTTGAAGTGGTAAGTTCTCCAAGTAATTTCTGATCGTGTGATTTGGAATAAACCATTCTTCTGGACTTTCTAATTTATAAATCTGATTACAATAATATAACATTTTTAGTTTTTAATCATTGTATTTAAAACTAAATTTATTTAATATTTTAATTATTTGTATTTTATATTTTCAGCATTCTTCGAGCAATACTACTACTACGGCTGACATCTACTCAGTAGATAAAGCATCTGAAGGTTTCTACTTTAATAGCAGAGGAACCGTAGCAGGAAATGGCTTTATTTTAAATATGGACTTATATCATGGGTCTAAATATGGATTTAATAACAGAACATTTAAAGTGGCACTATTAAAGGTAATTCACCCACGATTATCATTTATTTAGGAAGACAATCACTACTGTTAATCAAAAATCCCATTATAAAGTGATACCTTCATTTGAATTTTTGATAGTGTTCCCACTATCAATATCACTTAATGTCAATATATTCTTCGTGTAAAAGAACATACCTTGATTAAAACAAAACATCAGTGAAGGTGATAAACTTCATCATATGTTCTATATCATACGTTCTTCATAATAAGGCATCAAGGAAGTATACAATCAATTATTTGTGTTACAATGTCACTCAAACATAAGTTAGAAGTGAAATATTCACATGTAAAATATCCTAATTTGAAAACTAAGTACTAGCTTAGACATTGCTTATATAAAAAAAAATTATATTAAAGTTTGATATCATGCACGGTTTAGTTTTGCGAACTTTAAATTACGAAATCGCAAACATGATTCACTTTCCATTTTAAAAATGCATCACGAAAACGATGCCATTGTGTGATATGTGTCTGCTATTTCTTGATTGTAACTCTCTTTTCAGTGGAAACCTTTCATAATGAAAGAAGAACGAAATGGCACCGTATCGTATAGTGGGATTTCACTTGATCTTCTCCTTGAGCTGTCTCGCTCTCTTAATTTCAGGTAAAATGAAAGTACATGTACATACAATACCTACACGTAAAGGTAGAAGAATATAGGATTTTGAGTCTACAAGAGAAAACGATGGATGTTTGGTAGATTTATTAATTATTGGAATTGGTGAACATGTCAAGTTGTGCACATTAAAATAACACTAACAGTGTTTGTTACTCTCAGAATGTCGTATACGCCCGCCCGCCCCCCCCCCCCCCCCCCCCCCCCCCAAAAAAGAAGAAGAAAAAAACAAACTTCAGTCTTGCGGGGCCATATTATAGCTCCAAACTTAAAACCCATGAAGATCACTATTTTTCTAAAACTACCGATCAATTCAAGTTGCTAATCCTTTTTTCACAACCCTTGTCAGCTTCAATTTGATAATTTGTTACCAAAAAGTCCATACTATAGCAGCGTGACTGGCAGTTATTATGATGCACGTTTTGCATTGGTTATGACACAGTACATCGGAAGCTCCATGCGGTTCTCGTTGGGAGCGAATCTCTATAATGTGTTACAAAGTTGTTGCACAATATTCAAATAACTTCCATTTCGCCAGCTATACCCTCATGGAACCAGAAGACCAAGAATGGGGACAGAACATAAACGGGAATTGGTCTGGGCTTGTCGGACTCATGGCGAACAAGGTACATGTGAATGTCCTAATTGATCCATGCAGTTATTTCACTTAAAACCCTGCTTAAGTTATTCGAATATTCTAATACAATGAATCTCAGGTTAAAACAAGTGTAACGTGCAGGGTAAATACTCTCTTGAAAATAAATTTTAGTGTTCGCTCTGGTGAGTTATGCCAAAACATATTCAGCTTTGCCGTAGATAGAACAGTATATATACAGGAAATCTCCTTAAACAATCAAATATCTATATCCTAGTCATATATTATGTTCGCCCACGTTTTCCAGATCATGTTACGAGTGTCCCACTTAGTTTTAGTCGAGATTACTACTTAGTACATATTAATTCATCAAAACATCGCTTCAATGTTACTTTATTAATTGCAATCATAATCAAATCATTATCAAATTAATTTTGTTATTCTAAATGCTTTTCTAAAAGTATGTTGACATAATGCGGATTCTTCTACCACATAGAAGACCACACCACATTGGGATATGCTCACAGAACACATACAATATATTGTCATTCCAGAAAGCTGACTTGGTGATTGCTCCAATAGCAGTAGAGGCGTCGAGAGAAGTCGTGATGGACTTCAGTGTGCCCTACTTCTATGTCCACTCCACGGTCATCCTGAACAAGCCGGAAGCTCAGAAAGTGATGACCCTTGTTGCTCCGTTCCGTTACGAAGTCCACATCTGTATTCTCGTCTCCCTCATCTTTTCCACTGTCATCTTGTTCATCATGGAGGAAGTCAACCCCATGAACACCTGGACCCAGACTCAACTGTGTATGAGGCGCATGCGCTTCGGGGACATACTTTGGTACCACTTTGGAGCTCTGATGGCCAATGGTAAATATCAATTTCAAGCTTATTTGTATTGATGGATGTTATCATTAGAACGTTTTAAACCCAAGGAAAAGTTTAAGCGCACTTACCAGCTAGCAAAACAACACTTGTTTGGGTCCATTATCTGGTACAATTATTTTAGCTCTAATGGCGAATTGTGTCTTAACATGTATGATTATTTCCAATGGCGATGGGAAAACATCGATGGTATGAGTTCAAAGCTATGAATACAAGCTGTAACATCAATCATTAAAGATCAATGATATAAATTTGTAAAAATGGCGAATAGTAGCAAACTATCATATTTATTTTGAAACACATTAACCTTTTTCAGAAATATAATTATCAATTTTAAATGGTCAATCTTTATGATAAATCATGACAAAACATCAAACTGTCCTCCATAATAATTCACACACAAAAAATTGTCTCACTCTACACGTCTTCGACAGAACTAAAAAAAGCATCAACGAAAAAACTTCATAATTTAATCTTGTTATAGGACATCTCAGACTAAGTTCATGGAAACTTGGCATTAATTGATCAGAACAAGCTCACTATCAATTGATAATTAGAAGGCATACTGAAACTGTAAATAGCCACAATCGATCTAAATGGGAATGCAGCCCCAACACTATATGTATTGATGGCCACCCATCGTCAGACGTCGAAGCAATTTATTTGTAATGCTCTGCTTCATGCAGCTTTTATCAGCCATACTTTCACCTTATCCTTGACCTTCATCTGTGTGTTATCATCGTCATCGACCAGGTGATTTATAATTACATTTCCCAGTAGAATCAGCGTGGTTTGTAAGCAATGTGATGTGTCATGTATTGTACAAAATAAGTTAGAGTAAGACATTATGATCAATAAACACCACTTCAGCCAAACAATCTGACGTGTCTAGGAAGATTCAACACGTGAATCTATGACTGAACGGGCTACACGTGTGATATGATCATTATACAAATATAAGAATATATCTCACGCAAAATGGCTTTTGTCTTATAACTGGGTAGCATATGAAACTCAATTACAATATAATGGTTGATTACGAAATGATTGAACTGTTAACAATTGTGTCAAACGCCTTTAAAGGTTCAAAATCTATGCATTTCTTCACTTTGATTACAGATATAAAAGATGATTTATGATATCCCTTAAATATAAGAAATAATTCACAATAATGTGCACACACTATGCATTTTCAGAAGGAGGTTATCTTCAAATCACACAATCAGGTCGAACTATCCTAAGTTGTTTGTGGCGCTTGTATTTCACATGATCGTCCTCCTGGATGAACACTAAGATGCTAAAGTTAAATTGTGATAAGAAGGAGCTTTTGCTAGATGCCAGAGATTATTTTTTTTACAGTAACTGCTAAAAACTCAGATGTTAAGCTTAATTAAGGACCGCCATTGACATACACTCAACCGCGAAAGAAACGTCACCACATTTTCAACAGTGTAAAACAACGAAATACTGCTGCCAAGGAGAGATTTGTTAATCTGAGCATAACAGTTTTATTTGTATGTCTTATCAAGTACACGTACATGTTGTAACCTTGTATAATGTTCCGGTGGCTGCTTTTATTAAATAAACACAGTTTCAGTTCAATCGCTTTTTAAATATCTTTTTGGCCAGAATATTTTGCATTTAACATTAATGTAGTAAAATGTAGAAATTTGAATAATAATATATTTTGTTGACATAAATAACATTCTTAGACCTACATTTGTTGACGCGTCTATATTGTAGGACCTCATAAAACAAATCAGAAAGCCCGTTTTGACGCTTCTATCTCGTCTAGTTAAGGAAACTCCAGAATGACGATTTTTCATAAGGTGTTTTTCTAAATGATACGAACAGGTAATGTGTTGACCTTTCAGATTTAGTTAAGTTGGCTTTTGAAGACATTATGTATCTCTGTTTCAGTCATGTTTATCACTCGCGGATTGAATTATCTTGTATTTTGTATGGTAACGTTTCTTTGCGGTTGAGTGTATGCAAATTAAGCTATTTTTACCTACGAAAGATGGGTAGCACTTATACGTTCATGATCCTAGCTAGACGACTGTGATGGTCCTCTCGTTGGGCCTTTAGTTGAAGACATCAGAAGGCTGAAAAACATCCAGAATGCAGCAATAAGTGTCACTCTGTCCAAAAGTTCATGTCACATCACCCTAATACTAAAGTATGTTCACTAGACTACCGGTCAAATAACGGATACAAATTATCACCCTCACATAACAGCGTTTCAACGATACAACTGTACAGGTTATCTCTGCAAGCTCGTCGAAAACTGTTTCCCTACAACAACTCTTTGTTCCAGTGGTCGTATGTTTCTAAATGTCCCTCACGTCAAATTCAAGACAAAGCATGCCCTTCTCACTTTGTTCAACAATAAATGATAAGAATTGAATCTATGAACTATGTAAGCACTTTGAACACATTTCAATGTTGAGTCTAACTAAAACTATAATCATCATGGATAGGTTGGCTTACGAGTATTATATATAGGTTTCGCAAAATATTTTACAAGCATGATTTCGATTACCAATAATATTTTATGATAATGTTTTGACTTTTATATTTCAGGAGGAGCTTATCTCCCAAACACACAATCAGGTAGAACTGTCCTGAGTTGTTGGTGGCTCTTCACGGTGATCTCTGCAGCCACCTACAGTGGAAACCTCATCGCATTCCTCACAGACTGGAGAGAGAAGCTTCCCTTCACTTCCCTGGCTGAGATGGTGGAGCAGGACACATATTCATGGGGTACCGTCAAGGGAAGTGCTCTCCTTACACTATTCCAGGTATGTCAAAGTATGTGAAACGTCTAAGTTTTTTTCCCCTGATCTATTTATTTATAAACAAGTCAAAGCAAGTATATTACTGGCTGAATTGTACTTAACAAGGGTAATCATTGTGTTCCCATACTTGTGTTTTTAGCTTGTCATTTAACTTCTAACCACCTTCGCAACTTTGAGGTAAAATCATTGAATATTTATCATTCGACATAAAATAAACCTGAAATTAAAATTTACCTTTGGATACCATCGGAATTTAAGTTCAGTTCTTACATCGTTGTCAATTTTACTGTAATCGATGCATCGATTATTTAATTTTGAATTGAGTTGATGATGAGCTAATGTGACTGCCTCTCCTTAGTGTAAATTAGGGCATAACACTGATATCAGTATCTGTTGCTTAACGTTTAAGTTGGTGAGTTATATTTATCAATGGAAAGGTCACTTTCGCTAATAGTTTGAAATTGACTCCTTGGCACCAAAGCATTACTCTGCTGATGTTAAAGAGGAAGGAAAGGCGCCATGATTTCAAGGATCACTTTGTAATGAACTGTAATTATAATTGGTGTTTACCTTGACAAAACATAAGTGATGTGAACAAATAACTAGAACGTGCTGTATACAATATATCATATTTGTTCTATTGTTAAAGAATATATTTACCCATTCTCTTTCCACATTTGTATTTTTCACGAATGTGTTTCCTTTCAAAAGCCATGATTCACAACTGATCAATAGAATTATATTGCCAATATATGCTAAAGCGCATTATAGGCAATACTGGTTATTGTTATGAGTTTAAAGTAGTTATTTATTAACATTCATTAAAAAGTTGAATAGTTGATTCAATAACTTATATATAAATGGAAATATAATTGTATACCTACAAATGGAAATAACATATCAGCAATAAACACAAAATATGTTAAAGGGGCAGTAGCACGTTTTTTTCAAAATTTATTTTTTCAAATTTCTTATTTATAATGATAGTTTGTGCCATTTAAATTTATTTTAGAGGATACAACATCTTATTACACAAAGCAAGTATCAGTTGTAGTAATAACGGTGTTGCGTATAAAGTAAAAATAGCATGGCGGCCATTTTATTGAAAACACATTTTATTATATCGAATGACAAACATGATTCCAATGGCTTTTCTTAGCCATGTACACTCATTTATAACTTGGTTTTACGAAAAGAAAAGGGTATTTTACGATTGGTGAAATTATTTTTCAAATACATTTAATCGACTTATTTGAGCGAAAAAAACGTGCTTTAAACACCTTTTATTTTAGAAAAGTAATGGCTCAGACTACAAGAAGCTCGGGGAGGGAATAGACCGAGCCATGGCCACGGACCCCGACGTGCTTAGTTCAGACAACAGTGTACACCTACAGAAGGTTCTGGACGGAGGGTACGCCTACATAGGGGATGTATCCTTGCTCGACGTCTTCAGGGCGGAACACTGTGGACTGCAGATGCTGAATGATAGATTCTTCTCTATGAACTATGCTGTTGGCCTTCCAAATAACAGCATTTATACAGATATTTTCTCCGAAGAGTAAGTCCGATAATATGTTTCGTATTGAAAGGATAACTGTATCTATGATAACAATTTGAGTTCAGCTCATCTTTAATGATGTTTTCGAAAGGGAAGCCGTAGGCAAATTCCATGTTTTAAACATTGAAACTCCTCAATACTTCAAATCGTTTCACTGCTTCTGTGTATCAATTCTGTTTCCTCCTTTGTTCTCATAATCCCCTGTATATACTGTACTTTGTACTTTTGACTTACTGCATATTTGATATTTGCATAGTTTGTCTTATACTTTGACGTCGAACGATATTGAGTATGTATCCTGAAACGCTATTCACCACTAGTCTAAAGGCAATATAATTTTTACAATTAAACCTACGTTGGTCCCCTCCATCATTTTTATACTTTTAAAAGCCAATGTCTGTCACCTGATCCTGATTTAACCATATCATACAGATTAACCTGGTGAAGGAAACCGCCTAGTTACATTTTCTAAAATTCTATGTGACTAATAACCAGTGATTAGAATGCTTATATTTCTATTAAGTGAAACTCCAGAGGTAAATGGAAAACTAGTATACAATGAAACATAAATCCACTTTGTTCTTACAGGATTTTGAAGATCTCCGAGAGTGGACTTGTAAATATTTGGTACAAGAATTGGATGCCATCGAATCGGTGTGATAAAATTATATCGGCGAAAAGAGTGGACTTGTTAGCGTTACAAGGAGTGTTCTATGCAGCAGCGGTGGGAGTAGTGTTGGCGTTGATGATACTACTTATTGAGTTGGTCTTCAGGAGAAGGGAGTCCTGCTTCCTTGATAAAAGTGTTCCAGAGAATCAACCACAAGGAGAAAGTGACTGTAGTGAATCTCCAGATATATCTTTAAACGAGGGTACTTAACACTCATTCAATCACGCTGCAAGTGTTACACATCTTCCAAAGGCGAAATCATTGTGATGTATGAAAAATACATGTAAGTGAGCAAAATGTAACAGAATTATAATTCGGATCACGTTATCTGCGATAATACACATTATTGTTTTAGACGAGTCCATTGCAGGAAATACGAAGTCTGTTGACTGAGTGATTAAGGTTTGGGAACTGATGTGTGCCTGATTCTGAAAGTTCGGGTTGGAATCCCAACTGGATTCACCATAGCAATGTTCTGTCAATGTACCGAATCACGCCGGAACTTCTCAATGAGATAATCATTGTGCTTTATAAACTCATCTCGATCATCTCCTTACATGCTAACCATTTCAGTGTAAGTCCTCTGCAGAATGCGAACCCGCATTGCGAAGTGCGGTGATTGGGCTGAATTCTTTGGGGGAACTTCAGTTATGAGTGCATTAGTTGCTAGTTCGAATCCCATCATGAAAAAATATAATTTATTATACCATTCCTAAATATAGACATGTGCCAGGTGGCAGACAGTTACAGATCACATATCCGCAATGTAAACTTTGCCATGTTAATATCATTATCGAAAGTATTGTGTAAATACATCAGAATTGATTTTTTGACGGGTATTAAGAATTGTAAGATATAAGAAAAGCAAGATATCTAAGTAAGTATTTTTGTTTTAAAGATACGAACTTTCGGAGTTTATATCTATTTCTTCATCTTCTCCTCAACATCGTGTTTTCAAAAGATGTTATTAAAAAACCTTGCTTATTATTGATTGATTAAATGCATGTTTGAAATATATTTGATTGTTTAAATAATGTTATATTTGGTACCACACTATTTGCAATAGTACATTCTTGTACTTTCTTCTGGACAAGTTTAGTCCCTTGCTGGACCCCATTTCTTGATATTGTTCATTATGTTTTCATGATTGAATGGATGATTGTTAATTTGTTACGGAATGCATTTATAAACATATTTCTATATTCTCTTTTTATATGTTTTTCTTTGTGGAATATAGGTCAATAGCTCTACCTGCAACCCCATTGGATAGTTTCGGACTCGTTGTGCGAGATAGAGCATTCGGGCGACAGAGGCTTCGGTCTAAGTAGAATATAGAATTGATTTCAGAATTGTGTTTGATCACCGAACTGTGTGACTGAATCCGTCGATCTGTGTAAAATCATCAATTATTTATACTTGTGAAATGTGGCGCCGTAAAGATATTGTGTTCACACAATCATAGTATGAGATCATCGGGCGATTCAGAGAGTACCATTATTTCACTCTGTATGGAATGGTATCGCCGTTGTTCGCTGATATAGGTCAGGCGATCTAAATTTATTTATCATGACCTCAAATTGTGAAAAAAACATTTACCCTGTTCTTTCCATTGTGAGCATCGTATTTTAGATAACTTAAAGGCGATAAACCTTACTGATTCATCATAATCCCTTCATAATGAGCTTTTAATTTATCTGTGTTATTTTGCTGATGTTTTACGGTCTTATTTTCGTTTCTTGCTTGCTTTTGCAATATCTTTTAAATTAGGCGATTAAATTAAATGTCTCGCAGCTAGTGACTGTGGTATTACCGAAGAGGCGTTAAGAAATAACTTACTCAACTTGTTATAATATGAAAGATGCGCAAAGAAATCCAAACATACACAAGTATGTAGATCTCTCGCGAATACAATGATTGTATGTCGCTTCACCAACCAATCAGAGAAAATGTACAGTAGAGATACATTTGCTACATATGCGTTCAGAAAAAGATTAGTGTGAGAAGATCATACAGAAATAATATATCTGATATCTGTTACAACATATCTTAGCCGGAAATGATATATCGGATATCTGCTAAAACATATATCAGCAAGAAATGATATATCTGTTAGCTGCTTAAACAGAAGTCAGACAGAAATGGTATATCTGTCAGCTGGTCAAACATATATCAGACAAATGATATATCTACAAACTGCTAAAACATATATCAGACAGAAACGGTATATCTGATAACTGCTAAAACATATATCAGACAGAAATGATTTATCTGTTAGCTTCTTAAACATATATCAGACAGAAATGATTTATCTTTTAGCTGCTAAATCTTATATCAGACAGAAACAGTATATCTGTTAGCTGCTAAAACATATATCAGACAGAAACGGTATATCTGATAACTGCTAAAACATATATCAGACAGAAATGGTTTATCTGTTAGCTTCTTAAACATATATCAGACAGAAATGATTTATCTTTTAGCTGCTAAATCTTATATCAGACAGAAACAGTATATCTGTTAGCTGCTAAAACATATATCAGACAGAAACGGTATATCTGATAACTGCTAAAACATATATCAGACAGAAACGGTATATCTGTTAGCTGCTAAAACATATATCAGACAGAAACGGTATATATGTTAGCTGCTAAAACATATATCAGACAGAAACGGTATATCTGATAACTGCTAAAACATATATCAGACAGAAACGGTATATCTGATCACTACTTAAACATATATCAGACAGAAACGGTATATCTGTTAGCTGCTAAAACATATATCAGACAGAAACGGTATATCTGATAACTGCTAAAACATATATCAGACAGAAACGGTATATCTGATAACTGCTAAAACATATATCAGACAGAAACGGTATATCTGTTAGCTGCTAAAACATATATCAGACAGAAACGGTATATCTGATAACTGCTAAAACATATATCAGACAGAAACGGTATATCTGATAACTGCTAAAACATATATCAGACAGAAACGGTATATCTGATAACTGCTAAAACATATATCAGCTGCTGAAGCATATGAAGCCAACTATGGTTTCTCTGTTAGCATGTTATATCTGCTGAAACAGATACCAAGGAATTGAAGACGTCACAATCAACCAGAAACTTACTGATTGTAATCAATATGTTGATGAAATATTAGTCATAATAGAAAGGTACACGTGCATCCGAAAGTCTGGCGTAAGAATTGCCATACAGCTTCTTTCAAATCAAGCTGTGACCCATAACTCGACACGAGAGAACCATTGTTTTGTTTGCTATATAAATGTATCTCATTTTCTGACATTACACCTGGTGAAGGAGTGAGTATATACATCAAGAATATTTTCCTATTTTTGATAGTAATCCGATCTGACTTAAACATGAAGACCTGAGTACCCTTCCACTAACAGATCTAATTCATGTTTGTGACATCATAGTATTGTGATGTTATCAGGTTTTTGACATCATCACATTGCGAGTCATCGCTTGATGAAGCTAGCATTGGGATGTCATGCGGTTGATGGTAACAGAACATTGTGCACAATCTACTCTCAATATCCTAGGAAAACATCGCTTAATATCACACAAGCGTGAAACACAGTTTTGGGTAATACAAACGTGAAACGTTTAAAATCTCTATGTCTAGAAATTATGTATTTTAAAAAGAGACAACAATATCTGCTTATACGCATTATAAATACTATAATTTTGCAGCATACCTGAGGTCTACCGTTTAAATAAAAAATGTATGTGATTTATTTCGTATTGTGAGAAGAGAAATAACGAGAGTACGCACGGCTGTTTGATGAAGTTGATGAGAATTTTCAAATGAACTATACCACGATTTTGCAATAAAATCAGTTTAAAACGTGCCTAAGATTGACTTATTGTTGGGGGGCTGCCTACTACTTCTGAACTGAATGTTATAACACGGTAGCCATTCATATTCTGCTTGGATATGAATTTAAAAATTAGTAAGTTTTAGAGTGGCAATATAGGTTCACTGTGGTATAATGTGTAATAGAAAGTACCCACAACAACTACAAAATAAAGTATAATGTATATCTAACAATTGTGGTCGTAATCTCCTTATGAACGGAAATGGTTATCTATTAAACTGGTCCACAGGTGACAACAAAAGGATACATTATTAAACATCCCTTAAGAAAGTAATCTTACGCGAATTTGAATATGTCAAAATTGGCAAATGATCGTAAACAATCTGACCATTCGTAGGTACATTTTAAGCATTCATTTGGTCTCCGCCGGTGAATTTCAACATCGGGAGACCGAGACAAATCTTCGGCACGTTAGTTTCGTGGAGCATTCGTGTCTTCATCGGCTCGTAATATTTGCTCTCAATACGACGTTGTGTTGCCATCATGCTGTCATTATGTGGTATTCGTGCAGACTTTAAAACGTTAGGCCAATGCGACGATCGATCCGACATCGCAATACATTCGCGTTGTAGTCGCGTGTTACGTCACTGACATCGTATTGCGTTCTGACCGCGTCGTTCCTGCTTCGGATTCTGATTGGTTTTTAACCTGTTAAATAACCTAATAACCTAAGTACATCTTCCGATTATAACCTACCGGACAAAAGAAAGTACTCACCTCAGTTGATTTTATCATATGTATGATTTTCAATTGCAAATATCTCAAGTTTTCGATGTCATAATCCAAAACTGATAAGTACAGGTGTTTAGTTAGCAGTCAAAGAATACTTCTACATGTTTTTTAATTATTTAAAAAAAAATGAAATTTTAAGTTTAATTTTGTTTTTAAATTATTGTTGATGATTCACAACTGTTCATCGACATATAAGACATATCCTATGTGAAAATAAATAAATGTGCCTGATTCTGCACACATTTAAAACATTTTAAACAGGACAGGGGTCATATATCTAATTTCTTTTAAATATTGAATTAATCGAAATAAACTTAGGTGAAAACTTTCTTTTGCCCGGTAGTTTATGAGTACTGTTTTGGAATATCAGTGTCATATAACAGAGGTTTAAAGCTCTTATTAATCCATTTATAATCTCACGATCTGCGTTTTACTTTAAAGAGCTATTGCATGTGTAGTACAATTATATATCGCCGATTATCCAACACAACATTAATTTGTCTCCTGACTATCTTTTGTTATTATGAAACACCATATCGATTTACGGTTATTTAGTACAGTTTAGTTTATTCATCTACACGTGTTACTTAGTGCAAATATGAATTGACTTTCATTGTAGCGTCAATTAAATGGCATCAACGACAATGACGAATAAGCCTTCTATTTCAACGAGAACAATACTCATTCTCAAACCAATCAATTGATCGCCAGTTCATTGGTGCAAGTTTTCGAAATAAATGGAAGGGTCAAAATTTGAAAATTGTAATTTCCTTAATTTTTAGATAAAAGTTCCCTTTTCCTATTAAATGAGAAAAAACTCCTCACAAATACATTGAATGAGAAGAACATAATCAATGTTTGACCCCTGGTCCGATGTAAAACACTAGAGTATGTTATGAAACATTCAATTTTCTTTTTCCGAGACAGAGAGACAGAGAGACAGAGAGACAGAGAGACAGACAGACAGAGAGACAGAGAGACAGAGAGACAGAGAGACAGACAGACAGACAGACAGACAGACAGACACTCACACAGATAGGAAAAGGGGAAGATTCTAATTGATATCAAATCAAATATATTTGTTATTTATATAAGCTCTCTGATGGCTCGTAATAACACTTGTCAATCGATAAATAAATAATTAATTTCATTTACAGGACGAATGCGTTAATTTACACTAAACAATTCATTTCAGTAATACATTGTTGACTCGATTTTACGCTAACCACCACTGTTCTGTGGTGATCATTAAAGGGTTATTATCCTGTTCATTGATTTACTCCCATACCAGCAATAAGTAACACAGGCTTTCCCCAATGTGCTTGCTTTGCACACGACTTGGAGACCAGGTGATTGTCGATAGATACATAATATACATTAGACATACTGGATACATTATATGCACTAGCTGAGTGCGACGGTAACCATTTCTAACTAGTACAACATCAGAGCCAGGAGCATAATTGTGGAATTGTTAAATGGCGAGGGCAGCATCATTATTTACATTTTTTCTGAGTAAGTATTATTACGAATTGTATGTGAAATTGTTAAAAGATATATATAGAGGTGCATGTACAGTAGGATTTGACAGATTAAGATTGTTTAACTTGAAAAAGCGACAAGTTCACCGTAATTAAAAGTTGCAAAGCATTTACATGTATAGTTGTGGTTAATATACATCATTATTAGCTTATAGCTTCTGTCACCAGTATGTGTAACCGGGTGGACATCAACTCAAATCTATCTCATAATTAGTGTATAGTTTCTGTAACTTAACATTGTGACCGAGTGGACATCAACTCAAATCTATCTCATAATTAGTTTATAGTTTCTTCAACTTAACATTGTTTGTATCCGAGTGGACATCAACTAAATCTATCTCATAATTAGTTTGTAGTTTTTTTAACTGAAAATTCTTTGTAACCGAGGACACATCAAATTCAAGGCACTGTAGCATACCGTTCATACTGGAAAACATGCTCTCTCGAAAAGGATAATAAATGTTAATAATGGCTAAATAATACTCCGCAATCAATAACAATATTTCTAAACAAATGTTTATCATTCGATCAAGCCATGGGGGTTCATTTCTTTTCGAGCGGTCATTTTAAGGTGTTCACATTAAAATGTCCGCAGGAAGGTAGTTAAAGTGATCTGACTGATATTGCGATACCATAATCCTCGGAGTAGAGTGTCAAATACGACTCGGTCAGGAATGGTCAAATCGCATGAGGCCTATAACTTTACCTCTCACAAAATATATTGCCCAAGTTTTTCCCAATACTGATAACCTTTTTATATGGAAACGGTTTATCGGGACGTGTAACCAGTTGTTTAAGCCTCTTAGATTTCAATAAAGTGTATAAACTTTAATAACGAATGGCAAATTTGATAAAAGAAATAATATGCAAAACACGTGCTACAGTGCCTTTAAATCTATGTCATGATTAGCTTACAGCTAGTTTGTAACCGAGTCGATATCAACTACAGAAAACGTTTCATTCATCAATAATGATTATTCATAAACTGTATGAACATATTACGCTTTAATGTCGAGGACTGAAATTGGATATATAGATACACTTGTTTAAGTAATTTCAAAACATTTATTTAATCAGGTATGATGTTAATCACCATGGTTGACACCTGCCCTTTCAAGCCAGCGGTGTGTAGAGTGAAGCTGCAGAAACGATGGTATAATGTATCCATGATTTGCAACCAAGAGGACCCCTTTCAAGTAGCCAAATCAGGTACATTAATTCGAACATATATTTTAAAGGCGCTGTAGCACGTTTTCAACATATTTTGGTTTCTCAAATTTGCTATTTATCATTAGGTATATATAATATATTATTATGTAAGAGAATAAATCGGTTATCGGTTAACGGTTATCTGTATTGAAAGAAAATGGTGCGACGTTTATAGCGACAGTGGTGTGGAACACTTCAGTGTGAAAGGTAGATTTGTAGGTCTCATGCGAGTTTGAGAGTTCAGACAGCAAGATAATTGACCATTCTATCATATATATATATATCATATGTATTCAAAATTCTACTTTGAGTGTTCAGTTATCACTACAGTGGTCAGATCACTTGAACTGCCTTCGAACGAAGGGACATTGATTCGCATGTCTTCACCGAATACTGTACATTCGTTTTAGAACTCATTTTACTGATTCAGGAGTATTATTTAGCCTCGGTTACAATTATTTACAATTTAGTGAGATCACTTTATTTCAGTACAATAAACGTGCGTCAACGTATCCAATATACAATTAATAAACAATTATTTCACATAAAGTCAACTTAACCGACGCTTCGACTTAGCATACAGTCTGATTGAATGTTTTGCGCATTTGAATCAATAAACCAATCTTTAATTCAGTAGAAAGGTATATTTGCCCACGCACAGAGTCAACATTGGAAATAGATTATAGAGTTGCTACTGGTTACACAATTGATAACTGACAAAAAATTTAGGCATCTCTTACATAGACGCAAGAATCAACACAAAGTCCTTCGACAAGGCTTTATTCGTTGATGGTATTTATACAGTTCTAGCAGTTTGTTGACAAATGGACAATGTCGTTATTCGTTTCTCGTTAAGCACTGCATCGTTCAGAGAAAGAGAAGATGCAATGCATTGACAAAAATATATGCAATAGTCAAAGTCAATAATACTTAGTTCCTCTGAATATTATCTGCATTATTATTCTTCGTGTTCAAACACTGTTCATAAGTATCCCCATCCTGAAATTAAAACTTCGGGAGTGTAATTTATATGTTTCAATATCAATACAAAATATTCAATACAACTACATCGTTCTCTTATTAATTACAATTCAAATATATCATCTTGTTATAGGACTTACATTTTCAATCACTTCATTCTGATTTGTTTTAAAGTGTGTAGAGGAAGTTATACGTTTTCATTATTTAATAACACCTACCTCCAGGTAACACGAGGAAAGCTTATGTCTAACATATTAAACACACAAAGTTTTCCTTCAATGATATATGTATATATGCCCCAGTGGTGTCTACTGTGGATTGTGATGTGCAAAATCGGTTCATTGTAACGATTTCTAGCACCACCATACCATTGGTGCACAGTTGCCTTGAACAGTCAATGAAAACAAGTTCATTGTAACAGAGATATCACACTAATCTACTGACGTCATACTCTTCTTGAAATTAGATGCTTAATTAAAGTGAACATAACAAATTGTTTACATGATAAAGAACACACTTAAATAACCCTACAGTCATGCAGACCATTCTTCTTGCCGACTGAACAATTTTAATTTGATTTTTTTGCAGTAATGTCTTCAAACGAACGTCTTTTGTTTATTAAAACACCATGCACAAGTCTTCAAGATGTCCCCTCGCTACCATGTTACTTCTTCAACTGTACCTCGATCATCGATGATTTTAAGAATGAACTTCTTTATCAAGTCAACAATAAACTTTCAAGCCAAGGTGTATTTGAAAAGACATTTTCAGGTCTTGAGATGCATCGTTTTCAGAAAATTCTTCAGGAATTTGAAGAGGCAACAACCATATCCTTGTCTTCTTATCGAGGTTAGAGAATAAATATATAATATTTTAATGGGAAGTTTGAAATATAGTGAAATAGTGAAATAGTGAAATATTGGATTCGAAATTCACATTGTAAATGATTTGTAAACAAATATTTATGAAATTAGTCTACAAAATATAAACTCTCGGTTACAGATTTTCATTTGGATTCACCATCTTTGGAGAACTTTTTCTTCAACATCGATAATGATATAGGGTTGAAAACTACTCTTCAACACATATACACCAAGACAGATTCTGACACTTTGAATTTTGTCATATTGTGTTCTGTTTCGTGTATATTGGATGTTCTCAATGAGGTATGTTCAATTGGATACACTTTCATTAATTGGTGTTCCTGTTTCCTTTTAATTGATGTTGTCCTTTTAAAACAACGTGCCTTCTGTCTCCATGCAAATGTACAAGTTCAGGGCAATTAAGTGATGGGCGGTTGGTTATGCTTATCAATTTCTCGAACGCCTATTGTATCTTTGATTTTCAGTGATATCGATTAAAGACATGTTTCATTCAAATGGATACCTCAGTTCAATTCTTTCGAAAATTGAAGATCTTACAATTTATTTGACTTGTTCCTGGTAAGGCATATTGGATTCAAACTGACGCGATGCTGAGGACAACAAATTGGCTTGTTATCCCAACCGAGGGATCAAGAGTGGATGACTTTCTTAACTATTCCACCAACATACCCTCTGCTGACATTGTGACGGTGGATTTGTTCACTGAAACAACTCAGGTAAGGAATCCAAATGGAAATAGTTATAGATATATTATTATCAAAGATGAAAAACATTTAATAATTATGTTTCAACGTAAATAAATGCATACTAGTGGAAACCTGTTCAATAACATAAATAAGACACTTCGAAAATATTGTATCACACCTTTTGCAGAGAAGAAGTTCAAAAACAGACATCTATAAATTGGAACCATCAGTGAATCTGGAGCTGAGACGAGTTGGATATGTAGATAAGAAGGGAAACATATCTCTATCCGAAGAACTTTTCAGTAAAACAAGAAATATTTTAAATGGTAAAACACTGACAGTGGCGACACTCGAGGTAAGTGGCGACAACAGCAGCGTTGCTGGTGTATTATGACATGCACACAAGAACTGAATTTGATGGAAAATAATATATACACACGACAGAAAGTGGTGGTTTCCTCTAACCGGATCCCATCGGAATTCCGGAATTTTATGCGGATCTGGCAACTGGATTCCACCACATTCATGTCCTGTGATAAGATAATTCATGTTAACAATTAGATTTGTGATTGTATTAACACGATGAAAATGAGGTAAATATGACTGTGTGATTGCTTGCTACTGCATGTAAGTGGTAGTAAGAAGGTAAAATCAAGTGTTTCTGATATCTATATATATATTCATTAGCTAAGAGCGACAGTTGTTAATTAGTCTCACCTCAGTATTAAATATATAAAAGCAATAAAAGCTGATCCCTGTTTACAGGGAGTTATGAGGTACGTGTATCATTGTCTGCAAAATGTACCAAAGAATAAACGATATTGCATAAACTGTATCAAATTACGATACATTTACACAAATTGTAACAATAAACTAATTAAGGACTATATGCAAACGATTTGCGTTTAGAAATAAAGAAATGGTGAATATTGGCGGCAATAAACTTGATAATTGGCTCGATAAAATATTGAGCAACAGATTTTGCATATTCGTCATTGTTTACCTTTCATCCATTACAGTTGCAGCTCTTTTCATTTTGTCACCCAACACATTCCCTGTATACATTAAAAAGGAGTTCTATTGGAGTAGCCACCATCTTGTTTCAACATCGTTATATCACACCACACTCGTAGCACTGTTCAATTGCTTCTTTTCTCAGTGTTTATATATTTGAATGAAATTGCGCTATTTCTTGTCAAATTATCAAATATAATGTCACAAAAATATTACCTTCATACTTAAACTGCTAATATGATTGTGTTCTATCCATGTATTATAATATATATGTATGAACAATAATGTCCCCCTTTTTCATTTCCACAAAATAATCCCCCAAAATAACATTACTCAATATGGTATTGTTTGCAGTGGTCCCCATTTGTTATAAAACGCATCAACAATGGATCCATGATGTACGAAGGCCTGTGTATGGACCTACTCAATGAACTAACAAGAGTCCTGAATTTCAGGTATGTTGTTAAATTCCATCTTCATTAATTATATTAAATATATAAAATATGAAACAAAAAGAGGCCATCCTGCGTCAATAATAAATATACGTTTCTAATGAGCACAATTCAGACATACGTGGACCCAAAACCTACATGACATTTCTAAAATATGGTTAATTATTCCAGATAGATGCAATATTAGTACTTTGGAATGTTTTGAAGCCAAATAACCTCAATACTTCCAACACTCGAAAGAATAGTCACTTCCATCCCAATATTAACAGCCTGCATTTGGGAATTTAAATATACACGGAGGCTCAATGCGCCTAATATATTAAATTATTGCAAAAACTATGTTTTCTTTCATCTCGACCAGTAAGCAAATGCTGCTTAGAGAAAGAGATAATTTCATTCGAATTGTTACGATGTTCTTATTGCACCTGTCACCTTAAGTGAAAAAAGAAATTTATCATTTTGATTTGTCGTCAATCCAAATATAACAAAACAAGTAATTATCACAAACGTGACCATGTCCCCCGCTGCAATTAAGAAATGAGCTAAAAGAATGGACACACAGCTTGTACCGAATAGTGACATTTACATGTTTGATTCAATTATTGTTATATCGGGCAAACATTTCAAAATGGTCAAAGTCTTGGAGTGACCTTGAAAACGGGGTCAAGGTCACCCAAATCGACTGGTGTCTGCGTATTCCCCAAATGAAGACAGGTACCAAATTTGAAGACTCTAGGTACAGCAGTTCATGAGATATCGTGCTAACAACATTTGACAATCAGTCTTGTAGTGACCTTTAAAATAATTTCTGGATATTCCCCAAATGAAGACTGATACTAAATTTAAAACCAATAGTTCTAGCAGTTCATGAGAAATCGCACTAACAACATTTTCAAAACTGTTCAAAGTCTCGCCCGACCTTGAAAATGATGTCAAGGTCACCGAAAACTTTTCAGGTCTACGTATTCCCCAGATGAAGACTGGTACCAAGTTTGAAGACTCTAGGTCGAAGGGTTCATGAGATATCGCGCTAACAACATTTTCAAAACTGGTCAAAGTCTCGCCGTGACCTTGAAAATGAGGTCAACATCACCGAAAACTTTTCAGGTCTGCGTATTCCCCAGATGAAGACTGGTACCAAGTTTGAAGATTCTAGGTTGAGCGGTTCATTAGATATCGCGCTAACAACATTTTGAACACTGGTCAAAGTCTCGCCGTGACCTTGAAAATGAGGTCATGGTCACCAAAAACTTTTCAGGTCTGCGTATTCCCCAGATGAAGATTGGTACCAAGTTTGAAGATTCTAGATTGAGCGGTTCATTAGATATCGCGCTAACAAGAAGCGGGACGGACGGACGGACGGACGTACGGAGCTGAATACTATGTCCCCCGCTCCGCGCTTCGCGCCGGCGGGGGACAATTAAAAATTTCATACTCTTAGGTCAGACGAGACGTTTACTGACCAACTTCAATGTTCAAATTGAATTTGTTGGGGTTTTTTTATTTTGGGAGAAATTCAAAAACATAAAGTTTCTTTCCCCTGTAAAGCAAATTTAAGTGTTTCTTGACTTTGAAATGGTTAGGTTGATGGATTGATGTCATGGAACTACAAGTGCAGATAATGAGCTTCGCGGGAATGTATGTTAGATAATAACCTGCAATTCTCCATACAATTTCAGCTTTTTAATGACTTCTACAACTTTGGTTTTAGCTACACACTCGTGGAACCTGCTGACGGATCATTCGGTACAGTGGTTAATGGAAGTTGGACCGGGCTGGTTGGATTACTAGCGAATAAAGTAAAAATATGTTTTTAGATGATCATATGGAAAACATAAATATGATACTCAGTCAGTCTGTTTAAAATAGACCATGTTCCGAGGGGAAAACTCTTCAAAATAGTGCATGTACGCATACGAACTGGTTCATAGAAGATGCACTATTTTGCCAAATTATTCCTCGAAAAATTATCCGTTTTAATCACTGAATACTGTATACTGGATACTCAGTGTCGCTTTTCAACAGTAATATTTTAAAAGTATGATTTTGAAGACAAAAGTCGAAAATACATACTATACCCATATGTTAAAACCTATTGTTAATGTACATAAAACATACAGTATTTGATTCCGAAACTCTTTTTCAGGAGGTGGATATGGTTGGAAGTGCACTGACCATTTTCAAAGCAAGAGAAGACGTCATGGACTTCACGACCCCGTATTTTCAAATAGGTTCTGGGATTGTATTGAAGATACAAGACACGCATGCCAACAAATGGTTGACTCTGGTTGCTCCGTTCCGCTATGAGGTCCACATCTGTATTCTCTTCACTCTCATATTCTCCACCATCTTTCTGTTCATGGTAGAAGAAGTAAACCCTGGCAATATCTGGACAGATAACAAACTTTCTGCAAGAGGAACACGGTATGGAGATATCTTCTGGTGTCACTTTGGAGCAATAACGGCTAATGGTATGTTTACCTGTTTCGTCATTTTGATAAGTAGAGGCTGGTCAAAATAACCCTTCGCAATGTTCACTTTTATGAAGTCAATGAAACGTCTCAAGCAATCCAAGGTATTATGCACTTTAAAAAAAGGGGATTTAATTTGACATAACATGTAATGACGCCAGATGTTCTCGAGTATGGATAATATGCCTGGCCAGTCAGTAGCACACGCCAATCAAAAATATTCACAGACATAAGGTTTGAACATCCAACAAAGATTTCATGAAATGAATGGGATCATAGTAATGGGAAATATGATTCCATTGTTCCGGATATCGTGGTCGTGATTTGCTGTACATGTTAAGTGTTTCCAAACCAAGTTTGAACATATTTAGCAAGATCTTGCACACGTAAACCCGTATTTCAAAGCTTGTTTAAGCAAATCATGAAGAGGTGTGCTGCTCGCTGAAGTTAAGTCTGATTTTACGAGTGATATTGTTCTTCCGGAAGGTATTGATGTTGATCCTGAGTATTTTGTTGAAAACCCTCATCCCTCGGGACAATCCCTCACAATAACTTATAATATGTTTCTATGTTAAAGGAGGAGCTTACTGCCCGCGGTTTGTGTCTGGTAGAACTGTTCTGTGTTGTTGGTGGCTCTTCACAGTGATCTCTGCAGCCACGTACAGTGGAAACCTCATTGCCTTTCTCACAGACTCGAGAGAGAAACTTCCATTCAATTCCCTGGCGGAGATGGCTCAGCAGACCACTTATACTTGGGGCACCTTGGGCGGCACAGTGTATACGTCAGTGTTTGAGGTTAGACAATAACTTCACACATTCTTTATCCGTGGTAATGACATCTCTCTATTGTGGTATCAGTGTTGTATTGAATTCATTGCTCATTGTTACCAATACGTGTCATAGCCGAGTATATATTTCAATAATGACGTATTATCTGTGTATTTGAACAGGATCTTAATATATCTCAAACAAAATCGCTTTTATAATCGCGAGATATTGGAAACGATCTCCACTAAAGAGATCAAGCCTGAAGCGCACGTGGACAACTTGTGATCGTATCGACTGTCAATAGCACTGCATGTGCGTGGAAGAATCCATATCATGAGTGTCGTAGCTTTGTGTCTCATATCTGAAGAATGCTCAATGAAATTCTAGATATTATTCAGGACATGTTTGTTCTAAAAAGTAGTTATTTCTCAACACATTTCTACTTAACAACATTAAAAAATCATTATACTTCAGAATTCTTCAGATCCAGATTACCAGCTCATATGGAATGGAATGGAGAATGATCCACTGAGTTTAAGCCAAGTTCTTGCAGACCACAGAAAACGGATGGATACAGAGTATTATGCTTATATCGGTGACAGCGACATGTTGAACACTTGGAAATCCAAGGATTGTTCCTTTCATTTTATCCATGATTCCTTCATGTCATCGTACTTCAGTTTCGGACTCCAGAACAACAGCATTTATAACGGGATCATCTCTGAACAGTGAGTTCTACTATATTTCACTCTCATGTCAAAATTTTTTGATGGAACTAAATACAATAAAGCATATCAACCGTCATTAAATCACACCATATGATAAAAGATTAACCCCTAAATGTCATTATTTAAAAATCAATGAAACCTCAAGTAGAAAAGTTACGCAGCCGTCTATCCATTTATCAGTTTATTACCAAATAATATGTTGTATGTGACTGTATATGTTACAGTCAATATGACGTTCTGCACATACAGAGACACATTGTTGACATTGTTGATTTTCCTAGCCTTTACAGGATGAATTCCAATCACAGGATTTGACTCAGTGTCTGATCAATATGACCATGGTTTTTGAAGTCATCAACACAACAAATATTGGAGTTAGCCGGACCTAATGAATACATAATAAATAATTAATACATAAAACTAGGATTGCCACAGGCAATACTTAGGTCTTCAAGACTTCTGCTTGACCTTGAACTCCATGTTGGACTCTCGGTTATTAGCCAGTTTCTCTGCTTTAAAATGAGTTATCAAACATGTCTCTATCTTCAATAGTTTTTTTACAAAAATTCTCCAAAGACAATGACCCTCTGAAAATGGAAAAATCGCTTATTAATGGACCCCTACATGACCTTTCTCACGATAAAGACAAAACGGTTAATATTTTCATACTAAGGTGCAACATAGAAAATATTGTGCTTTAATTTCCACCTAAGTAGATGTAATCATCATTAAGTTTGCATGTATAAGTAATGCGTTATGTTGTTTGAATATTCAAGAAATTACTCAAAAATGCGTTAATTTGGACCCCTAGACAACATTTGCGATGTTCGGAGCTTAACTATCAACTTTTTGATGAGAGGGTTCAACAGAAACGTTGTTGTTCTTGAAATTGTCCATCCGTAGGTATAAACACAATTTTAATAATTTAATAAGTTAAGCAGTTATGATCCTTTGAACTTTGCTTAAAGTTGCGATTTTGTAAAAATGACAAACTTCTATGACTTATCACTAAAAAAACTAAGAGAGATACGAGCTTGAAAAATATTGTCCTTAATAAATGACGTTTCTGCTTCAACATGATCTATTTAAAGTCTTCCTGTCTTCATTGGTTCATAATCAATAATTATCCAAAGGATATACCCTTCGAAAATGCTCAAAATCACAAAATTTTACTTTTTTGGGAATATGTCCAAATTGTGCCGAAACTATCAACTTTTATATGCTATTGATGTATTATGGACTTGTTTAGCTCTTTATTAGAAAGAGATGGCTATCAATAACTTTGACATAAATCAATTAGTTACAGAGTTATGGCCCTTTGAAATTGCAACCGAAAAACGCCCTTTTTAAAAAGGACCATATTCAAGGGTAGATTACTCGAATTGTAGGCCGAAATTCAAAATTCTTTTTGCAAATTATATTCTACGTTGTCTTGGCTTTCGAATGAGCTATCACACATATCTGTATGTATTGCCGTGATTTAGAAGAAGATTTTTGAAGACGCGTACCCTCAAAATCGCGAAAGTGAGCAAAAATTTAAGTTTTTTCGAAATAGCAAAAAATCTATTAATACGGCCGAAAACCGCTATGGGCCTTATCGATGGGGAATATTGTTGCCCAAATTTTGGTGAAAGTTTTATGAAAATATCTTAATTAGTTTTCGAGCTATTGAGGTTTGAAGTTTTGACTTCAAGGGGAGATAACTCGCGATAGAAGTCGAAAATCAAACATCGGTTTCGTGCAGCCCGAGTTTAGGTCACAGGCTATAATCTCTGACAATTTCAAGAAGATCGGTTCAGCCGTTTTGGCTGTACACCGCGCACAAGAAAAGTACAAATAATAATAATAAATATAGTCACAAGTGACGATAAAAGGATTCAGCGCATATTTGATTAATTTCCTAGTAAGTATATCATATCAGCAGTCATTCCTGAAAGTTACAGGAAGATCTCTATAAGCATTAAGCTACAGCAGCCTCTACCTGTCCATCATGTAAAACGAAAGTCGGATTTATCAACAACAATCAAAATGGCGGCTAAACCACGTGACTTTCGAATTCGTTGTGATTAACTTTTCTGCGTGCATTGTCATTGCGCATCTTTTAAAAAAAGTTGCAAGTCTCTAGGTGAACTTTGAAAAAATGTCCCATGTTAAAAATCGAACTTTAGAATCGTACTGGACCTTTAATGGTTTGATTGATTGGGCCCAAAAGCTCCGCTGCAAAACTACATGGTAAGGGCTATCAGCCTACAAAGTTTGGCTGCAATAGTCGCATTCCTTCCGGCAAAAGTCGTGTTTACAAGATCCCTGGTAGAAGAACAAAGGAATTGCGACTTTTACACAGTCTATGGGCGTGACCTGCATCCTTAGTTTCTGTTGTTCAAATTGTGTAAATAGTTTCGCATGAATAGCGACGAAACCGTACATCTTACAAAATTGTTATGATTGACTTTTTTGTCTGTAGTGTTCCTGTCTATCATATGAAAAAAAAATTAACTCTCTAAGTGCATTTTGAAAATTCCCCCCATGTTAAAATTTTCAGTGTTATTTATCTATAATTAAGTACCCGTCCTCAAAAACCGGAAATGACTGTTCAGCGTCGATTTTATTGTTGATTCGTATAGACCATAGTACTGTCTTACATTTCCTGGAAAAATCTTGAAATTATTGGTTAAACCTTATGAGTTATGTCCCTTTGAAGTTTGCGATTTTCAAAAAGTGTCGAACTTTGAAAGGTCACTGTGCAAAGAGTATTGGGAATTTGCAAAATCCATGAGGTCATTTTTGTTAGCAATATATCTGCTACATTATGTGAAAATTTGAGCTTTCTAATGCTTGTATCTTCAGAGGAGAAGATTGTCAAAGGTGCATGGGGTCGGGAAATTTTGAAAAGTGTCTAAAATTAAAATGGCGGCGAAACCACGTGACCAACGAAATCGTCATGATTTACTTTTCTGCTCGCAGTATCAATGCGCATCTTTTGAAAAAGGTTGCAAGTCTCTAGCTGCATTTTGAATAATTTTCCCATGTTAAAAATCGCAATTTTGAATCGGACTGGACCTTTAACGTTTGTGCCGATTGGGCCCAAAAGTTTCGGCATAAAACTAGACAGTAAGGGCTATGATCCTGCAAAGTTTGGTTGCATTAGCTGCATTCCTTCTGGTAGAAGTGCTGCGGACAAAATCCGTGGAAGAATAATAATAATAAATATAGTCACAAGTGACGATAAAAGGATTCAGCGCATACATGAGACACTTATGTTTAATGTTATTGGCATTGTCCATCTTTCAAAGCAAGTTGCAAGTCTGTAGAGTTATTTAAAAAGTTTTACCCATGTCCCTAAGTGAAAATCGAAAAGTCTCACACTAATTGACCCCTACATTATGTTTCTCATGATTAAGTTAAAACGGTTAATATTTTCTTACTAAGGTGTAACATAGGAAATGTTGTGCTTGTATTTCCACTTAAGTAGATATAATCATCATATAGATTGAATACATAATTAATGAGTAATGTTGTTTCAAATATTCAAGAAAATACTAAAAACTGCTTATTTTCGGACCCCTATACGACATTTGCGATGCTTGAAGCTAAACTATCAACTTTTTGATGAAAGGGTTCAATATAAACGTTGTTGCTCTTGAAATTGTGCATACGCATGTATAAATAATGTGTCACTTCTTCATAAAGTTAAGCACTTGTGCACGTTTGAAGTTTGTCGAAAATTAGGATTTTCGAAAAAATTCAATTTTTAAAATGCTGTAACCCCTAATCTATTAAATGTAGAATTTCGGTTTATAGATTCATATAAACAGCAATGATTCAGCTTTAAGATGAGCTATAATATTTGTCTGTATGTGTTGCTGTTATTTAGGAGAAGATTTTTGAAGACGCGTACCCTCAAATTTGCGAAAGTTCATGAACATTCCATTTTTTTTAAAACTGCTTAAATTATGCCCAAACTATGAACTTTTATATGATAATCTTCTGTAGTGGAGTTGTAAAGGTAACTATGTCAAAGAGATTGCAAGAAATAGATTACTAATCAAACAAGTTCTGACAGAGTTATGTCCCTTTAGAATCAAAGGTCGAAAATTACTTTTTTTAAAAGTTCAATATTTAAAATGCTGTATCTCATAAACTATTGAATATAGAGATTTTGTTTATAGATTCATATAAACAACAGTAACTCAGCTTTAAGATGAGCTATACTATGTATCTGTATGTGTTGTGGTTATTTAGGAGAAGATTTTTGAAGACGCGTACCCTGATATTTGCGAAACTTCACCTGTTTTTCAGTTTTTTCGAAATAGCAAAAAATCTATTATTACGGCCGAAAACCGCTATATGCCTAATCGACGGGGAATAGTGATGGCCACATTTTGGTGAAAGTTTTGTGAAATTATCTTGATAAGTTTTCAAGATATTGAGGTTTGAAATTTGCACTTTTTTCAAAATTGCCAGATTTCAAATACTCACAGTGAAAAAAGTATTACGATTTACAACCTGTGAGGGGATTCACAACATATATAATGCCTGAAGTACATTATGTGAAAATATCAGCTCTCTAGTGTTTATATCTTCAGAGAAGAAGATCGTCAAAGGTGCATGGGGTCCGAAGAATTTTTAAAGTTTTTAGAATCAAGATGGCGGCGAAACCACGTGACCTACAACTTCGTCATGATTTACTTTTTTGCTCGCATGGTTATTGCGCATCTTTTAGAAAAAGTTGCAAGTCTCTAGCTGCATTTTTCATTTTTTTCCCATGTTAAAAATTTACTTTTAGATTCGAACCTGACCCTAAATGGATGAACCAATTGGGCCCAAAAGATACGCTGCACAACTACATAGTAAGGGCTATCGACCTGTAAAGTTTGGTTGCTGTAGCTGCAATCCTTCTTGTAGAAGTCGATTCCACAAGAATCTTGAAATAATAAAAATAATAATAATAATAACTAGGATTGCCCAGGCAATACTTAGGTCTTCAAGACTTCTGCTTGACCTTGAACTCCATGTTTATACATCTGTTTCTCTGCTTTAAAATGAGCTATCAAACATGTCTCTATCTTCAGTAGTTTTTTTACAAAAATTCTCCAAAGAAGGTATCCCTCTGAAAACGGAAAAATCACATATTAATGGACCCCTACATTACATTTCTCACGATTAAGACAAAATGGTTTATATTTCCATACTAAGGTGCAACATAGAAAATGTTGTGCTTTAATTTCCACTTAAGAAGATGTAATCATCATTTAGATTGCATACATAATGAATGTGTTATGCTGTTCTGAATATTCAAGAAAATACTCAAAAATGCTTAAATTTGGACCCCTAGACGTCGCTTGCGATGTTCGAGCCTTAACTATCAACTTTTTGATGAAAGCGGTCAACATAAAACTTGTTCTTCTTGAAATTGTGCATACGTAGGTGTATGTAAACTTTCAATAGCATAAAAAGTTAAGCAGTTATGAACGTTTCAACTTTGTTGAAAATGGCGATTTTTTAAAATTGACAAACTTCTATGACTTGTCACAAAAAAATTAAGATAGATTTGAGCTTGAAAAATATTGTCCTTAATAAATGACGTTTCTACATCACCATGATCTATTTAAAGTCTTCCTATCTTCAGTGGTTCATTATCAAGAATTCCCCAAATGATAAACACCTCAAAAAGTCTCAAAATCAAAATATTTCACTGTTTTGTTAATATGCTCAAATTATGCCCAAACTAATAACTTTTATATGATAATGAAGTGTTATGGAATTGTTCATCTATTTATTAGAAATAGATTGAAGTCAGTAACTTTGACATAACTCGATTTATAACAGAGTTATGTTCCTTTGAATGCGAGTCCAAAAAATTCAATTTTTAAAAAGTCCATTTTTCAAAATGCTGTAGCTCGTTAACCGTTAAAAATAGAGCAAGGGTTGGGGGGATTACTTTTTGCAGCATTCTTTTAGCTTTCGAATGAGCTACTGCACGATGTTGTATGTATTGCCCTGATTTAGAAGAAGATTTTTGAAGACGCGTACCCTCAAAACCGCGAAAGTGGACCAAATTTTCAGTTTTTTCGAAATAGCAAAAAATCTATTATTACGGCCGAAATCCGCACTAGTCCTAATCGATGGGGAATGTTGTTGCCCACATTTTGGTGAAAGTTTTTTGAAAATATCTTGGTAAGTTTTCGAGCTATTGAGGTTTGAAGTTTCAACTTCAAGGGGAGATAACTGAAGAAAGAAGTCGAAAATCAAAAAAGTAAAAAAGTGTCCCCTAAGTTTGGTTACAGGCTACCTTTCCTGAAAATTTCATGCAAATCAACCCAGCCGTTACTGAGTAATCTGCTGAACAAAATTTTGGTACAAAGAATAATAATAAAAAATAATCAGGATAATAACAATACGTCTTCGAGACATACGTCTTGAAGACCTAATAAATATAGTCGCAAGCGACGATAAAACGATTCAGCCGGCCATTGCTTGTCTGTGGTCATTGGCAGCAATATCCTTCACATTGTGAAATGAAAAGGAACCTTTGAGCATGGAACCTTTGTAAACAACGTTTTTGGACTTTGTACTTGTCAATAGTAACTACGGGAAGGGATTTGAAGCAATTTGTAAAAGCAGTAAAAAAAAAAAAAAATTTGGGCTCAAAATTTGTTTGGCCTCAAAGCATGATTTTTCGGTGTTACCTGGTGGCAGAAAGATGGCAAGACAGGAAAAGACACTTTTGGAGTTTGTACCTCTCAATAAGAACCAAGGACACTGATTTGAATTTTTTGTTAACACCAGGGGGAAAAAAACGCGTTTTGCTCCGATTCGACTCAAAGGTTGATTTTTCTGATGCTGGCGGGATTAGAAAGTTGAGAAATCCAGGTTGCGCTTTGGACTCTAAAAAAAAAAAAAAAAAAAAAAAAAAGTAAAAAAGCCTCCATATATGTATGGCATTGATGCAGACTGGCAGGCTTTACTCGGTTGTTTCCTTGTCTCTATTGATTGAATCAGTTGGTCAGCTTTTATATGAGCTATCACACGTGATTCTATCTTCAGTAGTTTTCGAACAAAAAATCTCCAAAGAAAATCCCCTGAAAATCGTCAAATGTGTTCATGTCGACATTTTGCTTTAACGGTCAACTTTTACATGAATACATTCTGAAGTGGAATTGTTAAACCACCAATGGTGAATCGATTGCAATAAACAGAATTCGAATCAAAGTTTTCTGTAGCGAGTTATGTCCCTTTGAATGCGAGCCCTAAAAAGTTGATTTTCAAAAAGTTCAATTTTGAAAATGCTGCTACCTGAAAACGGTATAACATAGAGCTGAGGTTGATAGATTCATATAAACAGCAGTGTTTCAGCTTCCGATTGAGCTACACTATGTGTCTGTATGTGTTGCCGTTATTTAGAAGAAGATTTTTGAAGACGCGTACCCTCAAAACCGCCAAAGTTCACAAAATGCAAGATGGCGGCGAAACCACGTGACATACAGATTCGTCACGGTTGTCTTTTTTGCTCGCATGGTTATTGCGCATCTTTTAAAAAAAGTTGCAAGTCTCTAGCTGCATTTTTCATTTTTTTCCCATGTTAAAAATTGACTTTTAGATTCGAACTGGACCCTACATGGCTGCAGCATTTGAGCCCAAAAGCTTCGCTGCACAACTACATAGTAAGGGCTGTCAGCCCGTAAAGTTTGGTTGCTGTAGCTGCAATCCTTCTTGTAGAAGTCGATGCCACAAAAATCTTGAAATAATAAAAATAAATATAGTCGCAAGCGACGATAAAACGATTCAGCCGGCCATTGCTTGTCTGTGGTCATTGGCAGCAATATCCTTAACAGTGTGAAATGAAAAGGAACCTTTGAGCATGGAACCTTTGTAAACAACGTTTTTGGACTTTGTACTTGTCAATAGTAACTACGGGAAGGGATTTGAAGCAATTTGTAAAAGCAGTAAAAAAAAAAAAAAAAATTGGGCTCAAAATTGGTTTGGCCTCAAAGCATGATTTTTCGGTGTTGCCTGCTGGCAGAAAGATGGCAAGACAGGAAAAGACACTTTTGGAGTTTGTACCTCTCAATAAGAACTAAGGAGACTGATTTGAATTTTTTTTTAACACCAGGAAGAAAAAAACGCGTTTTGCTCCGATTGGAGTCAAACCTTGATTTTTCTGATGCTGGCGGGATTAGAAAGTTGAGAAATCCAGGTTGCGCTCTGGACTCTAAAAAAAAAAAAAAAAAAAAAAAAAAAGTAAAAAGACCTCCATATATATATGGCATTGATGCAGACAGGCAGGCTTTACTTGGTTGTTTCCTTGTGTCTATTGATTGAATCAGTTCGTCAGCTTTTATACGAGCTATCAAACGTGACTCTATCTTCAGTAGTTTTCGAACAAAAAATCTCCAAAGAAAATCCCCTGAAAATCGTCAAATGTTTTCATGTCGACATTTTGCTTTAACGGTCAACTTTTACATGAATACATTCTGAAGTGGAATTGTTAAACCACCAATGGTGAATCGATTGCAATAAACAGAATTCGAATCAAAGTTTTCCGTAGCGAGTTATGTCCCTTTGAATGCGAGCCCTAAAAAGTTGATTTTCAAAAAGTTCAATTTTGACAATGCTGCTACCTGAAAACGGTATAACATAGAGCTGAGGTTGATAGATTCATATAAACAGCAGTGTTTCAGCTTCCAATTGAGCTACACTATGTGTCTGTATGTGTTGCCGTTATTTAGAAGAAGATTTTTGAAGACGCGTACCCTCAAAACAGCCAAAGTTCACAAAATGCAAGATGGCGGCGAAACCACGTGACATACAGATTCGTCACGGTTGTCTTTTTTGCTCGCATGGTTATTGCGCATCTTTTTGAAAAAGTTGCAAGTCTCTAGCTGCATTTTTCCTTTTTTTCCCATGTTAAAAATTGACTTTTAGATTCGAACTTGACCCTACATGGCTGCAGCAATTGGGCCCAAAAGCTTCGCTGCATAACTACATAGTAAGGGCTATCAGCCTGTGAAGTTTGGTTGTAATAGCTGCAATCCTTCTTGTAGAAGTCGCCAGCACAAAAATCTTGAAATAATAATAAAAATAATAATAATAATAATAAACACGCCAATAACAATAAGGATTTAGCCCCAAAGGGCTGAATCCTTAATTAGGTCTCGAAATATTGTGTTTTTGGGGTTGGATTCGTCAAAACTAAGTGAATTAAGACTTAAGAAAGAGATTTAGACTACTTTGGAGCCTTTATGGCCTTTTTTTCAACAAGTATGTGCATTCCAATAGGTTTTAACGGAAGGTTTGTAATATAGTCGCAAGCGACGATAAAACGATTCAGCCGGCCATTGCTTGTCTGTGGTCATTGGCAGCAATATCCTTAACAGTGTGAAATGAAAAGGAACCTTTGAGCATGGAACCTTTGTAAACAACGTTTTTGGACTTTGTACTTGTCAATAGTAACTACGGGAAGGGATTTGAAGCAATTTGTAAAAGCAGTAAAAAAAAAAAAAAAAATTGGGCTCAAAATTGGTTTGGCCTCAAAGCATGATTTTTCGGTGTTGCCTGCTGGCAGAAAGATGGCAAGACAGGAAAAGACACTTTTGGAGTTTGTACCTCTCAATAAGAACTAAGGAGACTGATTTGAATTTTTTTTTAACACCAGGAAGAAAAAAACGCGTTTTGCTCCGATTGGAGTCAAACCTTGATTTTTCTGATGCTGGCGGGATTAGAAAGTTGAGAAATCCAGGTTGCGCTCTGGACTCTAAAAAAAAAAAAAAAAAAAAAAAAAAAGTAAAAAGACCTCCATATATATATGGCATTGATGCAGACAGGCAGGCTTTACTTGGTTGTTTCCTTGTGTCTATTGATTGAATCAGTTCGTCAGCTTTTATACGAGCTATCAAACGTGACTCTATCTTCAGTAGTTTTCGAACAAAAAATCTCCAAAGAAAATCCCCTGAAAATCGTCAAATGTTTTCATGTCGACATTTTGCTTTAACGGTCAACTTTTACATGAATACATTCTGAAGTGGAATTGTTAAACCACCAATGGTGAATCGATTGCAATAAACAGAATTCGAATCAAAGTTTTCCGTAGCGAGTTATGTCCCTTTGAATGCGAGCCCTAAAAAGTTGATTTTCAAAAAGTTCAATTTTGACAATGCTGCTACCTGAAAACGGTATAACATAGAGCTGAGGTTGATAGATTCATATAAACAGCAGTGTTTCAGCTTCCAATTGAGCTACACTATGTGTCTGTATGTGTTGCCGTTATTTAGAAGAAGATTTTTGAAGACGCGTACCCTCAAAACCGCCAAAGTTCACAAAATGCAAGATGGCGGCGAAACCACGTGACATACAGATTCGTCACGGTTGTCTTTTTTGCTCGCATGGTTATTGCGCATCTTTTTGAAAAAGTTGCAAGTCTCTAGCTGCATTTTTCCTTTTTTTCCCATGTTAAAAATTGACTTTTAGATTCGAACTTGACCCTACATGGCTGCAGCAATTGGGCCCAAAAGCTTCGCTGCATAACTACATAGTAAGGGCTATCAGCCTGTGAAGTTTGGTTGTAATAGCTGCAATCCTTCTTGTAGAAGTCGCCAGCACAAAAATCTTGAAATAATAATAAAAATAATAATAATAATAATAAACACGCCAATAACAATAAGGATTTAGCCCCAAAGGGCTGAATCCTTAATTAGGTCTCGAAATATTGTGTTTTTGGGGTTGGATTCGTCAAAACTAAGTGAATTAAGACTTAAGAAAGAGATTTAGACTACTTTGGAGCCTTTATGGCCTTTTTTTCAACAAGTATGTGCATTCCAATAGGTTTTAACGGAAGGTTTGTAATATAGTCGCAAGCGACGATAAAACGATTCAGCCGGCCATTGCTTGTCTGTGGTCATTGGCAGCAATATCCTTAACAGTGTGAAATGAAAAGGAACCTTTGAGCATGGAACCTTTGTAAACAACGTTTTTGGACTTTGTACTTGTCAATAGTAACTACGGGAAGGGATTTGAAGCAATTTGTAAAAGCAGTAAAAAAAAAAAAAAAAATTGGGCTCAAAATTGGTTTGGCCTCAAAGCATGATTTTTCGGTGTTGCCTGCTGGCAGAAAGATGGCAAGACAGGAAAAGACACTTTTGGAGTTTGTACCTCTCAATAAGAACTAAGGAGACTGATTTGAATTTTTTTTTAACACCAGGAAGAAAAAAACGCGTTTTGCTCCGATTGGAGTCAAACCTTGATTTTTCTGATGCTGGCGGGATTAGAAAGTTGAGAAATCCAGGTTGCGCTCTGGACTCTAAAAAAAAAAAAAAAAAAAAAAAAAAAGTAAAAAGACCTCCATATATATATGGCATTGATGCAGACAGGCAGGCTTTACTTGGTTGTTTCCTTGTGTCTATTGATTGAATCAGTTCGTCAGCTTTTATACGAGCTATCAAACGTGACTCTATCTTCAGTAGTTTTCGAACAAAAAATCTCCAAAGAAAATCCCCTGAAAATCGTCAAATGTTTTCATGTCGACATTTTGCTTTAACGGTCAACTTTTACATGAATACATTCTGAAGTGGAATTGTTAAACCACCAATGGTGAATCGATTGCAATAAACAGAATTCGAATCAAAGTTTTCCGTAGCGAGTTATGTCCCTTTGAATGCGAGCCCTAAAAAGTTGATTTTCAAAAAGTTCAATTTTGACAATGCTGCTACCTGAAAACGGTATAACATAGAGCTGAGGTTGATAGATTCATATAAACAGCAGTGTTTCAGCTTCCAATTGAGCTACACTATGTGTCTGTATGTGTTGCCGTTATTTAGAAGAAGATTTTTGAAGACGCGTACCCTCAAAACCGCCAAAGTTCACAAAATGCAAGATGGCGGCGAAACCACGTGACATACAGATTCGTCACGGTTGTCTTTTTTGCTCGCATGGTTATTGCGCATCTTTTTGAAAAAGTTGCAAGTCTCTAGCTGCATTTTTCCTTTTTTTCCCATGTTAAAAATTGACTTTTAGATTCGAACTTGACCCTACATGGCTGCAGCAATTGGGCCCAAAAGCTTCGCTGCATAACTACATAGTAAGGGCTATCAGCCTGTGAAGTTTGGTTGTAATAGCTGCAATCCTTCTTGTAGAAGTCGCCAGCACAAAAATCTTGAAATAATAATAAAAATAATAATAATAATAATAAACACGCCAATAACAATAAGGATTTAGCCCCAAAGGGCTGAATCCTTAATTAGGTCTCGAAATATTGTGTTTTTGGGGTTGGATTCGTCAAAACTAAGTGAATTAAGACTTAAGAAAGAGATTTAGACTACTTTGGAGCCTTTATGGCCTTTTTTTCAACAAGTATGTGCATTCCAATAGGTTTTAACGGAAGGTTTGTAATATAGTCGCAAGCGACGATAAAACGATTCAGCCGGCCATTGCTTGTCTGTGGTCATTGGCAGCAATATCCTTAACAGTGTGAAATGAAAAGGAACCTTTGAGCATGGAACCTTTGTAAACAACGTTTTTGGACTTTGTACTTGTCAATAGTAACTACGGGAAGGGATTTGAAGCAATTTGTAAAAGCAGTAAAAAAAAAAAAAAAAATTGGGCTCAAAATTGGTTTGGCCTCAAAGCATGATTTTTCGGTGTTGCCTGCTGGCAGAAAGATGGCAAGACAGGAAAAGACACTTTTGGAGTTTGTACCTCTCAATAAGAACTAAGGAGACTGATTTGAATTTTTTTTTAACACCAGGAAGAAAAAAACGCGTTTTGCTCCGATTGGAGTCAAACCTTGATTTTTCTGATGCTGGCGGGATTAGAAAGTTGAGAAATCCAGGTTGCGCTCTGGACTCTAAAAAAAAAAAAAAAAAAAAAAAAAAAGTAAAAAGACCTCCATATATATATGGCATTGATGCAGACAGGCAGGCTTTACTTGGTTGTTTCCTTGTGTCTATTGATTGAATCAGTTCGTCAGCTTTTATACGAGCTATCAAACGTGACTCTATCTTCAGTAGTTTTCGAACAAAAAATCTCCAAAGAAAATCCCCTGAAAATCGTCAAATGTTTTCATGTCGACATTTTGCTTTAACGGTCAACTTTTACATGAATACATTCTGAAGTGGAATTGTTAAACCACCAATGGTGAATCGATTGCAATAAACAGAATTCGAATCAAAGTTTTCCGTAGCGAGTTATGTCCCTTTGAATGCGAGCCCTAAAAAGTTGATTTTCAAAAAGTTCAATTTTGACAATGCTGCTACCTGAAAACGGTATAACATAGAGCTGAGGTTGATAGATTCATATAAACAGCAGTGTTTCAGCTTCCAATTGAGCTACACTATGTGTCTGTATGTGTTGCCGTTATTTAGAAGAAGATTTTTGAAGACGCGTACCCTCAAAACCGCCAAAGTTCACAAAATGCAAGATGGCGGCGAAACCACGTGACATACAGATTCGTCACGGTTGTCTTTTTTGCTCGCATGGTTATTGCGCATCTTTTTGAAAAAGTTGCAAGTCTCTAGCTGCATTTTTCCTTTTTTTCCCATGTTAAAAATTGACTTTTAGATTCGAACTTGACCCTACATGGCTGCAGCAATTGGGCCCAAAAGCTTCGCTGCATAACTACATAGTAAGGGCTATCAGCCTGTGAAGTTTGGTTGTAATAGCTGCAATCCTTCTTGTAGAAGTCGCCAGCACAAAAATCTTGAAATAATAATAAAAATAATAATAATAATAATAAACACGCCAATAACAATAAGGATTTAGCCCCAAAGGGCTGAATCCTTAATTAGGTCTCGAAATATTGTGTTTTTGGGGTTGGATTCGTCAAAACTAAGTGAATTAAGACTTAAGAAAGAGATTTAGACTACTTTGGAGCCTTTATGGCCTTTTTTTCAACAAGTATGTGCATTCCAATAGGTTTTAACGGAAGGTTTGTAATATAGTCGCAAGCGACGATAAAACGATTCAGCCGGCCATTGCTTGTCTGTGGTCATTGGCAGCAATATCCTTAACAGTGTGAAATGAAAAGGAACCTTTGAGCATGGAACCTTTGTAAACAACGTTTTTGGACTTTGTACTTGTCAATAGTAACTACGGGAAGGGATTTGAAGCAATTTGTAAAAGCAGTAAAAAAAAAAAAAAAAATTGGGCTCAAAATTGGTTTGGCCTCAAAGCATGATTTTTCGGTGTTGCCTGCTGGCAGAAAGATGGCAAGACAGGAAAAGACACTTTTGGAGTTTGTACCTCTCAATAAGAACTAAGGAGACTGATTTGAATTTTTTTTTAACACCAGGAAGAAAAAAACGCGTTTTGCTCCGATTGGAGTCAAACCTTGATTTTTCTGATGCTGGCGGGATTAGAAAGTTGAGAAATCCAGGTTGCGCTCTGGACTCTAAAAAAAAAAAAAAAAAAAAAAAAAAAGTAAAAAGACCTCCATATATATATGGCATTGATGCAGACAGGCAGGCTTTACTTGGTTGTTTCCTTGTGTCTATTGATTGAATCAGTTCGTCAGCTTTTATACGAGCTATCAAACGTGACTCTATCTTCAGTAGTTTTCGAACAAAAAATCTCCAAAGAAAATCCCCTGAAAATCGTCAAATGTTTTCATGTCGACATTTTGCTTTAACGGTCAACTTTTACATGAATACATTCTGAAGTGGAATTGTTAAACCACCAATGGTGAATCGATTGCAATAAACAGAATTCGAATCAAAGTTTTCCGTAGCGAGTTATGTCCCTTTGAATGCGAGCCCTAAAAAGTTGATTTTCAAAAAGTTCAATTTTGACAATGCTGCTACCTGAAAACGGTATAACATAGAGCTGAGGTTGATAGATTCATATAAACAGCAGTGTTTCAGCTTCCAATTGAGCTACACTATGTGTCTGTATGTGTTGCCGTTATTTAGAAGAAGATTTTTGAAGACGCGTACCCTCAAAACCGCCAAAGTTCACAAAATGCAAGATGGCGGCGAAACCACGTGACATACAGATTCGTCACGGTTGTCTTTTTTGCTCGCATGGTTATTGCGCATCTTTTTGAAAAAGTTGCAAGTCTCTAGCTGCATTTTTCCTTTTTTTCCCATGTTAAAAATTGACTTTTAGATTCGAACTTGACCCTACATGGCTGCAGCAATTGGGCCCAAAAGCTTCGCTGCATAACTACATAGTAAGGGCTATCAGCCTGTGAAGTTTGGTTGTAATAGCTGCAATCCTTCTTGTAGAAGTCGCCAGCACAAAAATCTTGAAATAATAATAAAAATAATAATAATAATAATAAACACGCCAATAACAATAAGGATTTAGCCCCAAAGGGCTGAATCCTTAATTAGGTCTCGAAATATTGTGTTTTTGGGGTTGGATTCGTCAAAACTAAGTGAATTAAGACTTAAGAAAGAGATTTAGACTACTTTGGAGCCTTTATGGCCTTTTTTTCAACAAGTATGTGCATTCCAATAGGTTTTAACGGAAGGTTTGTAATATAGTCGCAAGCGACGATAAAACGATTCAGCCGGCCATTGCTTGTCTGTGGTCATTGGCAGCAATATCCTTAACAGTGTGAAATGAAAAGGAACCTTTGAGCATGGAACCTTTGTAAACAACGTTTTTGGACTTTGTACTTGTCAATAGTAACTACGGGAAGGGATTTGAAGCAATTTGTAAAAGCAGTAAAAAAAAAAAAAAAAATTGGGCTCAAAATTGGTTTGGCCTCAAAGCATGATTTTTCGGTGTTGCCTGCTGGCAGAAAGATGGCAAGACAGGAAAAGACACTTTTGGAGTTTGTACCTCTCAATAAGAACTAAGGAGACTGATTTGAATTTTTTTTTAACACCAGGAAGAAAAAAACGCGTTTTGCTCCGATTGGAGTCAAACCTTGATTTTTCTGATGCTGGCGGGATTAGAAAGTTGAGAAATCCAGGTTGCGCTCTGGACTCTAAAAAAAAAAAAAAAAAAAAAAAAAAAGTAAAAAGACCTCCATATATATATGGCATTGATGCAGACAGGCAGGCTTTACTTGGTTGTTTCCTTGTGTCTATTGATTGAATCAGTTCGTCAGCTTTTATACGAGCTATCAAACGTGACTCTATCTTCAGTAGTTTTCGAACAAAAAATCTCCAAAGAAAATCCCCTGAAAATCGTCAAATGTTTTCATGTCGACATTTTGCTTTAACGGTCAACTTTTACATGAATACATTCTGAAGTGGAATTGTTAAACCACCAATGGTGAATCGATTGCAATAAACAGAATTCGAATCAAAGTTTTCCGTAGCGAGTTATGTCCCTTTGAATGCGAGCCCTAAAAAGTTGATTTTCAAAAAGTTCAATTTTGACAATGCTGCTACCTGAAAACGGTATAACATAGAGCTGAGGTTGATAGATTCATATAAACAGCAGTGTTTCAGCTTCCAATTGAGCTACACTATGTGTCTGTATGTGTTGCCGTTATTTAGAAGAAGATTTTTGAAGACGCGTACCCTCAAAACCGCCAAAGTTCACAAAATGCAAGATGGCGGCGAAACCACGTGACATACAGATTCGTCACGGTTGTCTTTTTTGCTCGCATGGTTATTGCGCATCTTTTTGAAAAAGTTGCAAGTCTCTAGCTGCATTTTTCCTTTTTTTCCCATGTTAAAAATTGACTTTTAGATTCGAACTTGACCCTACATGGCTGCAGCAATTGGGCCCAAAAGCTTCGCTGCATAACTACATAGTAAGGGCTATCAGCCTGTGAAGTTTGGTTGTAATAGCTGCAATCCTTCTTGTAGAAGTCGCCAGCACAAAAATCTTGAAATAATAATAAAAATAATAATAATAATAATAAACACGCCAATAACAATAAGGATTTAGCCCCAAAGGGCTGAATCCTTAATTAGGTCTCGAAATATTGTGTTTTTGGGGTTGGATTCGTCAAAACTAAGTGAATTAAGACTTAAGAAAGAGATTTAGACTACTTTGGAGCCTTTATGGCCTTTTTTTCAACAAGTATGTGCATTCCAATAGGTTTTAACGGAAGGTTTGTAATATAGTCGCAAGCGACGATAAAACGATTCAGCCGGCCATTGCTTGTCTGTGGTCATTGGCAGCAATATCCTTAACAGTGTGAAATGAAAAGGAACCTTTGAGCATGGAACCTTTGTAAACAACGTTTTTGGACTTTGTACTTGTCAATAGTAACTACGGGAAGGGATTTGAAGCAATTTGTAAAAGCAGTAAAAAAAAAAAAAAAATTGGGCTCAAAATTGGTTTGGCCTCAAAGCATGATTTTTCGGTGTTGCCTGCTGGCAGAAAGATGGCAAGACAGGAAAAGACACTTTTGGAGTTTGTACCTCTCAATAAGAACTAAGGAGACTGATTTGAATTTTTTTTTAACACCAGGAAGAAAAAAACGCGTTTTGCTCCGATTGGAGTCAAACCTTGATTTTTCTGATGCTGGCGGGATTAGAAAGTTGAGAAATCCAGGTTGCGCTCTGGACTCTAAAAAAAAAAAAAAAAAAAAAAAAAAAGTAAAAAGACCTCCATATATATATGGCATTGATGCAGACAGGCAGGCTTTACTTGGTTGTTTCCTTGTGTCTATTGATTGAATCAGTTCGTCAGCTTTTATACGAGCTATCAAACGTGACTCTATCTTCAGTAGTTTTCGAACAAAAAATCTCCAAAGAAAATCCCCTGAAAATCGTCAAATGTTTTCATGTCGACATTTTGCTTTAACGGTCAACTTTTACATGAATACATTCTGAAGTGGAATTGTTAAACCACCAATGGTGAATCGATTGCAATAAACAGAATTCGAATCAAAGTTTTCCGTAGCGAGTTATGTCCCTTTGAATGCGAGCCCTAAAAAGTTGATTTTCAAAAAGTTCAATTTTGACAATGCTGCTACCTGACTGCTACCTGAAAACGGTATAACATAGAGCTGAGGTTGATAGATTCATATAAACAGCAGTGTTTCAGCTTCCAATTGAGCTACACTATGTGTCTGTATGTGTTGCCGTTATTTAGAAGAAGATTTTTGAAGACGCGTACCCTCAAAACCGCCAAAGTTCACAAAATGCAAGATGGCGGCGAAACCACGTGACATACAGATTCGTCACGGTTGTCTTTTTTGCTCGCATGGTTATTGCGCATCTTTTTGAAAAAGTTGCAAGTCTCTAGCTGCATTTTTCCTTTTTTTCCCATGTTAAAAATTGACTTTTAGATTCGAACTTGACCCTACATGGCTGCAGCAATTGGGCCCAAAAGCTTCGCTGCATAACTACATAGTAAGGGCTATCAGCCTGTGAAGTTTGGTTGTAATAGCTGCAATCCTTCTTGTAGAAGTCGCCAGCACAAAAAATCTTGAAATAATAATAAAAATAATAATAATAATAATAAACACGCCAATAACAATAAGGATTTAGCCCCAAAGGGCTGAATCCTTAATTAGGTCTCGAAATAATTGTGTTTTTGGGGTTGGATTCGTCAAAACTAAGTGAATTAAGACTTAAGAAAGAGATTTAGACTACTTTGGAGCCTTTATGGCCTTTTTTTCAACAAGTATGTGCATTCCAATAGGTTTTAACGGAAGGTTTGTAATATAGTCGCAAGCGACGATAAAACGATTTCAGCCGGCCATTGCTTGTCTGTGGTCATTGGCAGCAATATCCTTAACAGTGTGAAATGAAAAGGAACCTTTGAGCATGGAACCTTTGTAAACAACGTTTTTGGACTTTGTACTTGTCAATAGTAACTACGGGAAGGGATTTGAAGCAATTTGGTAAAAGCAGTAAAAAAAAAAAAAAAATTGGGCTCAAAATTGGTTTGGCCTCAAAGCATGATTTTTCGGTGTTGCCTGCTGGCAGAAAAGATGGCAAGACAGGAAAAGACACTTTTGGAGTTTGTACCTCTCAATAAGAACTAAGGAGACTGATTTGAATTTTTTTTAACACCAGGAAGAAAAAAACGCGTTTTGCTCCGATTGGAGTCAAACCTTGATTTTTCTGATGCTGGCGGGATTAGAAAGTTGAGAAATCCAGGTTGCGCTCTGGACTCTAAAAAAAAAAAAAAAAAAAAAAAAAAAAGTAAAAAGACCTCCATATATATATGGGCATTGATGCAGACAGGCAGGCTTTACTTGGTTGTTTCCTTGTGTCTATTGATTGAATCAGTTCGTCAGCTTTTATACGAGCTATCAAACGTGACTCTATCTTCAGTAGTTTTCGAACAAAAAATCTCCAAAGAAAATCCCCTGAAAATCGTCAAATGTTTTCATGTCGACATTTTGCTTTAACGGTCAACTTTTACATGAAATACATTCTGAAGTGGAATTGTTAAACCACCAATGGTGAATCGATTGCAATAAACAGAATTCGAATCAAAGTTTTCCGTAGCGAGTTATGTCCCTTTGAATGCGAGCCCTAAAAAGTTGATTTTCAAAAAGTCAATTTTGACAATGCTGCTACCTGAAAACGGTATAACATAGAGCTGAGGTTGATAGATTCATATAAACAGCAGTGTTTCAGCTTCCCAATTGAGCTACACTATGTGTCTGTATGTGTTGCCGTTATTTAGAAGAAGATTTTTGAAGACGCGTACCCCTCAAAACCGCCAAAGTTCACAAAATGCAAGATGGCGGCGAAACCACGTGACATACAGATTCGTCACGGTTGTCTTTTTTGCTCGCATGGTTATTGCGCATCTTTTTGAAAAAGTTGCAAGTCTCTAGCTTGCATTTTTCCTTTTTTTTCCCCATGTTAAAAATTGACTTTTAGATTCGAACTTGACCCTACAATGGCTGCAGCAATTGGGCCCAAAAGCTTCGCTGCATAACTACATAGTAAGGGCTATCAGCCTGTGAAGTTTGGTTGTAATAGCTGCAATCCTTCTTGTAGAAGTCGCCAGCACCAAAAATCTTGAAATAATAATAAAAATAATAATAATAATAATAAACACGCCAATAACAATAAGGATTTAGCCCCAAAGGGCTGAATCCTTAATTAGGTCTCGAAATATTGTGGTTTTTGGGGTTGGATTCGTCAAAACTAAGTGAATTAAGACTTAAGAAAGAGATTTAGACTACTTTGGAGCCTTTATGCCTTTTTTTCAACAAGTATGTGCATTCCAATAGGTTTTAACGGAAGGTTTGTAATATAGTCGCAAGCGACGATAAAAACGATTCAGCCGGCCATTGCTTGTCTGTGGTCATTGGCAGCAATATCCTTAACAGTGTGAAATGAAAAGGAACCTTTGAGCATGGAACCTTTGTAAACAACGTTTTTGGACTTTGTACTTGTCAATAGTAACTACGGGAAGGGATTTGAAGCAATTTGTAAAAGCAGTAAAAAAAAAAAAAAAAAATTGGGCTCAAAATTGGTTTGGCCTCAAAGCATGATTTTTCGGTGTTGCCTGCTGGCAGAAAAGATGGCAAGACAGGAAAAGACACTTTTGGAGTTTGTACCTCTCAATAAGAACTAAGGAGACTGATTTGAATTTTTTTTTAACACCAGGAAGAAAAAAAACGCGTTTTGCTCCGATTGGAGTCAAACCTTGATTTTTCTGATGCTGGCGGGATTAGAAAGTTGAGAAATCCAGGTTGCGCTCTGGACTCTAAAAAAAAAAAAAAAAAAAAAAAAAAAAGTAAAAAGACCTCCATTATATATATGGCATTGATGCAGACAGGCAGGCTTTACTTGGTTGTTTCCTTGTGTCTATTGATTGAATCAGTTCGTCAGCTTTTATACGAGCTATCAAACGTGACTCTATCTTCAGTAGTTTTCGAACAAAAAATCTCCAAAGAAAATCCCCTGAAAATCGTCAAATGTTTTCATGTCGACATTTTGCTTTAACGGTCAACTTTTACATGAATACATTCTGAAGTGGAATTGTTAAACCACCAATGGTGAATCGATTGCAATAAACAGAATTCGAATCAAAGTTTTCCGTAGCGAGTTATGTCCCTTTGAATGCGAGCCCTAAAAAAGTTGATTTCAAAAAGTTCAATTTTGACAATGCTGCTACCTGAAAACGGTATAACATAGAGCTGAGGTTGATAGATTCATATAAACAGCAGTGTTTCAGCTTCCAATTGAGCTACACTATGTGTCTGTATGTGTTGCCGTTATTTAGAAGAAGATTTTGAAGACGCGTACCCTCAAAACCGCCAAAGTTCACAAAATGCAAGATGGCGGCGAAACCACGTGACATACAGATTCGTCACGGTTGTCTTTTTTGCTCGCATGGTTATTGCGCATCTTTTTGAAAAAGTTGCAAGTCTCTAGCTGCATTTTTCCTTTTTTTCCCATGTTAAAAATTGACTTTTAGATTCGAACTTGACCCTACATGGCTGCAGCAATTGGGCCCAAAAGCTTCGCTGCATAACTACATAGTAAGGGCTATCAGCCTGTGAAGTTTGGTTGTAATAGCTGCAATCCTTCTTGTAGAAGTCGCCAGCACAAAAATCTTGAAATAATAATAAAAATAATAATAATAATAATAAACACGCCAATAACAATAAGGATTTAGCCCCAAAGGGCTGAATCCTTAATTAGGTCTCGAAATATTGTGTTTTTGGGGTTGGATTCGTCAAAACTAAGTGAATTAAGACTTAAGAAAGAGATTTAGACTACTTTGGAGCCTTTATGGCCTTTTTTTCAACAAGTATGTGCATTCCAATAGGTTTTAACGGAAGGTTTGTAATATAGTCGCAAGCGACGATAAAACGATTCAGCCGGCCATTGCTTGTCTGTGGTCATTGGCAGCAATATCCTTAACAGTGTGAAATGAAAAGGAACCTTTGAGCATGGAACCTTTGTAAACAACGTTTTTGGACTTTGTACTTGTCAATAGTAACTACGGGAAGGGATTTGAAGCAATTTGTAAAAGCAGTAAAAAAAAAAAAAAAAAATTGGGCTCAAAATTGGTTTGGCCTCAAAGCATGATTTTTCGGTGTTGCCTGCTGGCAGAAAGATGGCAAGACAGGAAAAGACACTTTTGGAGTTTGTACCTCTCAATAAGAACTAAGGAGACTGATTTGAATTTTTTTTTAACACCAGGAAGAAAAAAAACGCGTTTTGCTCCGATTGGAGTCAAACCTTGATTTTTCTGATGCTGGCGGGATTAGAAAGTTGAGAAATCCAGGTTGCGCTCTGGACTCTAAAAAAAAAAAAAAAAAAAAAAAAAAAAAGTAAAAAGACCTCCATATATATATGGCATTGATGCAGACAGGCAGGCTTTACTTGGTTGTTTCCTTGTGTCTATTGATTGAATCAGTTCGTCAGCTTTTATACGAGCTATCAAACGTGACTCTATCTTCAGTAGTTTTCGAACAAAAAATCTCCAAAGAAAATCCCCTGAAAAATCGTCAAATTGTTTTCATGTCGACATTTTGCTTTAACGGTCAACTTTTACATGAATACATTCTGAAGTGGAATTGTTAAACCACCAATGGTGAATCGATTGCAATAAACAGAATTCGAATCAAAAGTTTTCCGTAGCGAGTTATGTCCCTTTGAATGCGAGCCCTAAAAAGTTGATTTTCAAAAAGTTCAATTTTGACAATGCTGCTACCTGAAAACGGTATAACATAGAGCTGAGGTTGATAGATTCATATAAACAGCAGTGTTTCAGCTTCCAATTGAGCTTACACTATGTGTCTGTATGTGTTGCCGTTATTTAGAAGAAGATTTTTGAAGACGCGTACCCTCAAAACCGCCAAAGTTCACAAAATGCAAGATGGCGGCGAAACCACGTGACATACAGATTCGTCACGGTTGTCTTTTTTGCTCGCAAGGTTATTGCGCATCTTTTGAAAAAGTTGCAAGTCTCTAGCTGCATTTTTCCTTTTTTTCCCATGTTTAAAAATTGACTTTTAGATTCGAACTTGACCCTACATGGCTGCAGCAATTGGGCCCAAAAGCTTCGCTGCATAACTACATAGTAAGGGCTTATCAGCCTGTGAAGTTTGGTTGTAATAGCTGCAATCCTTCTTGTAGAAGTCGCCAGCACAAAAATCTTGAAATAATAATAAAAATAATAATAATAATAATAAACACGCCAATAACAATAAGGATTTAGCCCCAAAGGGCTGAATCCTTAATTAGGTCTCGAAATATTGTGTTTTTGGGGTTGGATTTCGTCAAAACTAGTGAATTAAGACTTAAGAAAGAGATTTAGACTACTTTGGAGCCTTTATGGCCTTTTTTTCAACAAGTATGTGCATTCCAATAGGTTTTAACGGAAGGTTTGTAATATAGTCCGCAAGCGACGATAAAACGATTCAGCCGGCCATTGCTTGTCTGTGGTCATTGGCAGCAATATCCTTAACAGTGTGAAATGAAAAGGATACCTTTGAGCATGGAACCTTTGTAAACAACGTTTTTGGACTTTGTACTTGTCAATAGTAACTACGGGAAGGGATTTGAAGCAATTTGTAAAAGCAGTAAAAAAAAAAAAAAAAATTGGGCTCAAAATTGGTTTGGCCTCAAAGCATGATTTTTCGGTGTTGCCTGCTGGCAGAAAGATGGCAAGACAGGAAAAGACACTTTTGGAGTTATGTACCTCTCAATAAGAACTAAGGAGACTGATTTGAATTTTTTTTTTAACACCAGGAAGAAAAAAAAACGCGTTTTGCTCCGATTGGAGTCAAACCTTGATTTTTCTGATGCTGGCGGGATTAGAAAGTTGAGAAATCCAGGTTGCGCTCTGGACTCTAAAAAAAAAAAAAAAAAAAAAAAAAAGTAAAAAGACCTCCATATATATATGGCATTGATGCAGACAGGCAGGCTTTACTTGGTTGTTTCCTTGTGTCTATTGATTGAATCAGTTCGTCAGCTTTTATACGAGCTATCAAACGTGACTCTATCTTCAGTAGTTTTTCGAACAAAAAATCTCCAAAGAAAATCCCCTGAAAATCGTCAAATGTTTTCATGTCGACATTTTGCTTTAACGGTCAACTTTTACATGAATACATTCTGAAGTGGAATTGTTAAACCACCAATGGTGAATCGATTGCAATAAACAGAATTCGAATCAAAGTTTTCCGTAGCGAGTTATGTCCCTTTTGAATGCGAGCCCTAAAAAGTTGATTTTCAAAAAGTTCAATTTTGACAATGCTGCTACCTGAAAACGGTATAACATAGAGCTGAGGTTGATAGATTCATATAAACAGCAGTGTTTCAGCTTCCAATTGAGCTAACACTATGTGTCTGTATGTGTTGCCGTTATTTAGAAGAAGATTTTTGAAGACGCGTACCCTCAAAACCGCCAAAGTTCACAAAATGCAAGATGGCGGGCGAAACCACGTGACATACAGATTCGTCACGGTTGTCTTTTTTGCTCGCATGGTTATTGCGCATCTTTTTGAAAAAGTTGCAAGTCTCTAGCTGCATTTTTCCTTTTTTTTCCCATGTTAAAAATTGACTTTTAGATTCGAACTTGACCCTACATGGCTGCAGCAATTGGGCCCAAAAGCTTCGCTGCATAACTACATAGTAAGGGCTATCAGCCTGTGAAGTTTGGTTGTAATAGCTGCAATCCTTCTTGTAGAAGTCGCCAGCACAAAAATCTTGAAATAATAATAAAAATAATAATAATAATAATAAACACGCCAATAACAATAAGGATTTAGCCCCAAAGGGCTGAATCCTTAATTAGGTCTCGAAATATTGTGTTTTTTGGGGTTGGATTCGTCAAAACTAAGTGAATTAAGACTTAAGAAAGAGATTTAGACTACTTTGGAGCCTTTATGGCCTTTTTTTCAACAAGTATGTGCATTCCAATAGGTTTTAACGGAAGGTTTGTAATATAGTCGCAAGCGACGATAAAACGATTCAGCCGGCCATTGCTTGTCTGTGGTCATTGGCAGCAATATCCTTAACAGTGTGAAATGAAAAGGAACCTTTGAGCATGGAACCTTTGTAAACAACGTTTTTTGGACTTTGTACTTGTCCAATAGTAACTACGGGAAGGGATTTGAAGCAATTTGTAAAAGCAGTAAAAAAAAAAAAAAAAATTGGGCTCAAAATTGGTTTGGCCTCAAAGCATGATTTTTCGGTGTTGCCTGCTGGCAGAAAGATGGCAAGACAGGAAAAGACACTTTTGGAGTTTGTACCTCTCAATAAGAACTAAGGAGACTGATTTGAATTTTTTTTTAACACCAGGAAGAAAAAAACGCGTTTTGCTCCGATTGGAGTCAAACCTTGATTTTTTCTGATGCTGGCGGGATTAGAAAGTTGAGAAATCCAGGTTGCGCTCTGGACTCTAAAAAAAAAAAAAAAAAAAAAAAAAAAAGTAAAAAGACCTCCATATATATATGGCATTGATGCAGACAGGCAGGCTTTACTTGGTTGTTTCCTTGTGTCTATTGATTGAATCAGTTCGTCAGCTTTTATACGAGCTATCAAACGTGACTCTATCTTCAGTAGTTTTCGAACAAAAAAATCTCCAAAGAAAATCCCCTGAAAATCGTCAAATGTTTCATGTCGACATTTTGCTTTAACGGTCAACTTTTACATGAATACATTCTGAAGTGGAATTGTTAAACCACCAATGGTGAATCGATTGCAATAAACAGAATTCGAATCAAAGTTTTCCGTAGCGAGTTTATGTCCCTTTGAATGCGAGCCTAAAAAGTTGATTTTCAAAAAGTTCAATTTTGACAATGCTGCTACCTGAAAACGGTATAACATAGAGCTGAGGTTGATAGATTCATATAAACAGCAGTGTTTCAGCTTCCAATTGAGCTACACTATGTGTCTGTATGTGTTGCCGTTATTTAGAAGAAGATTTTTGAAGACGCGTACCCTCAAAACCGCCAAAGTTCACAAAATGCAAGATGGCGGCGAAACCACGTGACATACAGATTCGTCACGGTTGTCTTTTTTGCTCGCATGGTTATTGCGCATCTTTTTGAAAAAGTTGCAAGTCTCTAGCTGCATTTTTCCTTTTTTTTCCCATGTTAAAAATTGACTTTTAGATTCGAACTTGACCCTACATGGCTGCAGCAATTGGGCCCAAAGCTTCGCTGGCATAACTACATAGTAAGGGCTATCAGCCTGTGAAGTTTGGTTGTAATAGCTGCAATCCTTCTTGTAGAAGTCGCCAGCACAAAAATCTTGAAATAATAATAAAAATAATAATAATAATAATAAACACGCCAATAACAATAAGGATTTAGCCCCAAAGGGCTGAATCCTTAATTAGGTCTCGAAATATTGTGTTTTTGGGGTTGGATTCGTCAAAACTAAGTGAATTAAGACTTAAGAAAGAGATTTAGACTACTTTGGAGCCTTTATGGCCTTTTTTTCAACAAGTATGTGCATTCCAATAGGTTTTAACGGAAGGTTTGTAATATAGTCGCAAGCGACGATAAAACGATTCAGCCGGCCATTGCTTGTCTGTGGTCATTGGCAGCAATATCCTTAACAGTGTGAAATGAAAAGGAACCTTTGAGCATGGAACCTTTGTAAACAACGTTTTTGGACTTTGTACTTGTCAATAGTAACTACGGGAAGGGATTTGAAGCAATTTGTAAAAGCAGTAAAAAAAAAAAAAAAAATTGGGCTCAAAATTGGTTTGGCCTCAAAGCATGATTTTTCGGTGTTGCCTGCTGGCAGAAAGATGGCAAGACAGGAAAGACACTTTTGGAGTTTGTACCTCTCAATAAGAACTAAGGAGACTGATTTGAATTTTTTTTTAACACCAGGAGAAAAAAACGCGTTTTGCTCCGATTGGAGTCAACCTTGATTTTTCTGATGCTGGCGGATTAGAAAGTTGAGAAATCCAGGTTGCGCTCTGGACTCTAAAAAAAAAAAAAAAAAAAAAAAAAAAGTAAAAAGACCTCCATATATATATGGCATTGATGCAGACAGGCAGGCTTTACTTGGTTGTTTCCTTGTGTCTATTGATTGAATCAGTTCGTCAGCTTTTATACGAGCTATCAAACGTGACTCTATCTTCAGTAGTTTTCGAACAAAAAATCTCCAAAGAAAATCCCTGAAAATCGTCAAATGTTTTCATGTCGACATTTTGCTTTAACGGTCAACTTTTACATGAATACATTCTGAAGTGGAATTGTTAAACCACCAATGGTGAATCGATTGCAATAAACAGAATTCGAATCAAAGTTTTCCGTAGCGAGTTATGTCCCTTTGAATGCGAGCCCTAAAAAGTTGATTTTCAAAAAGTTCAATTTTGACAATGCTGCTACCTGAAAACGGTATAACATAGAGCTGAGGTTGATAGATTCATATAAACAGCAGTGTTTCAGCTTCCAATTGAGCTACACTATGTGTCTGTATGTGATTGCCGTTATTTAGAAGAAGATTTTTGAAGACGCGTACCCTCAAAACCGCCAAAGTTCACAAAATGCAAGATGGCGGCGAAACCACGTGACATACAGATTCGTCACGGTTGTCTTTTTTGCTCGCATGGTTATTGCGCATCTTTTGAAAAAGTTGCAAGTCTCTAGCTGCATTTTTTCCTTTTTTTCCCATGTTAAAAATTGACTTTTAGATTCGAACTTGACCCTACATGGCTGCAGCAATTGGGCCCAAAAGCTTCGCTGCATAACTACATAGTAAGGGCTATCAGCCTGTGAAGTTTGGTTGTAATAGCTGCAATCCTTCTTGTTGTAGAAGTCGCCAGCACAAAAAATCTTGAAATAATAATAAAAATAATAATAATAATAATAAACACGCCAATAACAATAAGGATTTAGCCCCAAAGGGCTGAATCCTTAATTAGGTCTCGAAATATTGTGTTTTTGGGGTTGGATTCGTCAAAACTAAGTGAATTAAGACTTAAGAAAGAGATTTAGACTACTTTGGAGCCTTTATGGCCTTTTTTTCAACAAGTATGTGCATTCCAATAGGTTTTAACGGAAGGTTTGTAATATAGTCGCAAGCGACGATAAAACGATTCAGCCGGCCATTGCTTGTCTGTGGTCATTGGCAGCAATATCCTTAACAGTGTGAAATGAAAAGGAACCTTTGAGCATGGAACCTTTGTAAACAACGTTTTTGGACTTTGTACTTGTCAATAGTAACTACGGGAAGGGATTTGAGAGCAATTTGTAAAAGCAGTAAAAAAAAAAAAAAAAATTGGGCTCAAAATTGGTTTGGCCTCAAAGCATGATTTTTCGGTGTTGCCTGCTGGCAGAAAGATGGCAAGACAGGAAAAGACACTTTTGGAGTTTGTACCTCTCAATAAGAACTAAGGAGACTGATTTGAATTTTTTTTTAACACCAGGAAGAAAAAAACGCGTTTTGCTCCGATTGGAGTCAAACCTTGATTTTTCTGATGCTGGCGGGATTAGAAAGTTGAGAAATCCAGGTTGCGCTCTGGACTCTAAAAAAAAAAAAAAAAAAAAAAAAAAAAAGTAAAAAGACCTCCATATATATATGGCATTGATGCAGACAGGCAGGCTTTACTTGGTTGTTTCCTTGTGTCTATTGATTGAATCAGTTCGTCAGCTTTTATACGAGCTATCAAACGTGACTCTATCTTCAGTAGTTTTCGAACAAAAAATCTCCAAAGAAAATCCCCTGAAAATCGTCAAATGTTTTCATGTCGACATTTTGCTTTAACGGTCAACTTTTACATGAATACATTCTGAAGTGGAATTGTTAAACCACCAATGGTGAATCGATTGCAATAAACAGAATTCGAATCAAAGTTTTCCGTAGCGAGTTATGTCCCTTTGAATGCGAGCCCTAAAAAGTTGATTTTCAAAAAGTTCAATTTTGACAATGCTGCTACCTGAAAACGGTATAACATAGAGCTGAGGTTGATAGATTCATATAAACAGCAGTGTTTCAGCTTCCAATTGAGCTACACTATGTGTCTGTATGTGTTGCCGTTATTTTAGAAGAAGATTTTTGAAGACGCGTACCCTCAAAACCGCCAAAGTTCACAAAATGCAAGATGGCGGCGAACCACGTGACATACAGATTCGTCACGGTTGTCTTTTTTGCTCGCATGGTTATTGCGCATCTTTTTGAAAAAGTTGCAAGTCTCTAGCTGCATTTTTCCTTTTTTTCCCATGTTAAAAATTGACTTTTAGATTCGAACTTGACCCTACATGGCTGCAGCAATTGGGCCCAAAAGCTTCGCTGCATAACTACATAGTAAGGGCTATCAGCCTGTGAAGTTTGGTTGTAATAGCTGCAATCCTTCTTGTAGAAGTCGCCAGCACAAAAATCTTGAAATAATAATAAAAATAATAATAATAATAATAAACACGCCAATAACAATAAGGATTTAGCCCCAAAGGGCTGAATCCTTAATTAGGTCTCGAAATATTGTGTTTTTGGGGTTGGATTCGTCAAAACTAAGTGAATTAAGACTTAAGAAAGAGATTTAGACTACTTTGGAGCTTTATGGGCCTTTTTTTCAACAAGTATGTGCATTCCAATAGGTTTTAACGGAAGGTTTGTAATATAGTCGCAAGCGACGATAAAACGATTCAGCCGGCCATTGCTTGTCTGTGGTCATTGGCAGCAATATCCTTAACAGTGTGAAATGAAAAGGAACCTTTGAGCATGGAACCTTTGTAAACAACGTTTTTGGACTTTGTACTTGTCAATAGTAACTACGGGAAGGGATTTGAAGCAATTTGTAAAAGCAGTAAAAAAAAAAAAAAAAATTGGGCTCAAAATTGGTTTGGCCTCAAGCATGATTTTTCGGTGTTGCCTGCTGGCAGAAAGATGGCAAGACAGGAAAAGACACTTTTGGAGTTTGTACCTCTCAATAAGAACTAAGGAGACTGATTTGAATTTTTTTTTAACACCAGGAAGAAAAAAACGCGTTTTGCTCCGATTGGAGTCAAACCTTGATTTTTCTGATGCTGGCGGGATTAGAAAGTTGAGAAATCCAGGTTGCGCTCTGGGACTCTAAAAAAAAAAAAAAAAAAAAAAAAAAAGTAAAAAGACCTCCATATATATATGGCATTGATGCAGACAGGCAGGCTTTACTTGGTTGTTTCCTTGTGTCTATTGATTGAATCAGTTCGTCAGCTTTTATACGAGCTATCAAACGTGACTCTATCTTCAGTAGTTTTCGAACAAAAAATCTCCAAAGAAAATCCCCTGAAAATCGTCAAATGTTTTCATGTGAAAATCGTCAAATGTTTTCATGTTTGCTTTAACGGTCAACTTTTACATGAATACATTCTGAAGTGGAATTGTTAAACCACCAATGGTGAATCGATTGCAATAAACAGAATTCGAATCAAAGTTTTCCGTAGCGAGTTATGTCCCTTTGAATGCGAGCCCTAAAAAGTTGATTTTCAAAAAGTTCAATTTTGACAATGCTGCTACCTGAAAACGGTATAACATAGAGCTGAGGTTGATAGATTCATATAAACAGCAGTGTTTCAGCTTCCAATTGAGCTACACTATGTGTCTGTATGTGTTGCCGTTATTTAGAAGAAGATTTTTGAAGACGCGTACCCTCAAAACCGCCAAAGTTCACAAAATGCAAGATGGCGGCGAAACCACGTGACATACAGATTCGTCACGGTTGTCTTTTTTGCTCGCATGGTTATTGCGCATCTTTTTGAAAAAGTTGCAAGTCTCTAGCTGCATTTTTCCTTTTTTTTCCCATGTTAAAAATTGACTTTTAGATTCGAACTTGACCCTACATGGCTGCAGCAATTGGGCCCAAAAGCTTCGCTGCATAACTACATAGTAAGGGCTATCAGCCTGTGAAGTTTGGTTGTAATAGCTGCAATCCTTCTTGTAGAAGTCGCCAGCACAAAAATCTTGAAATAATAATAAAAATAATAATAATAATAATAAACACGCCAATAACAATAAGGATTTAGCCCCAAAGGGCTGAATCCTTAATTAGGTCTCGAAATATTGTGTTTTTGGGGTTGGATTCGTCAAAACTAAGTGAATTAAGACTTAAGAAAGAGATTTAGACTACTTTGGAGCCTTTATGGCCTTTTTTTCAACAAGTATGTGCATTCCAATAGGTTTTAACGGAAGGTTTGTAATATAGTCGCAAGCGACGATAAAACGATTCAGCCGGCCATTGCTTGTCTGTGGTCATGTGGTCATTGGCAGCAATATCCTTAACAGTGTGAAATGAAAAGGAACCTTTGAGCATGGAACCTTTGTAAACAACGTTTTTGGACTTTGTACTTGTCAATAGTAACTACGGGAAGGGATTTGAAGCAATTTGTAAAAGCAGTAAAAAAAAAAAAAAAAATTGGGCTCAAAATTGGTTTGGCCTCAAAGCATGATTTTTCGGTGTTGCCTGCTGGCAGAAAGATGGCAAGACAGGAAAAGACACTTTTGGAGTTTGTACCTCTCAATAAGAACTAAGGAGACTGATTTGAATTTTTTTTTTAACACCAGGAAGAAAAAAACGCGTTTTGCTCCGATTGGAGTCAAACCTTGATTTTTCTGATGCTGGCGGGATTAGAAAGTTGAGAAATCCAGGTTGCGCTCTGGACTCTAAAAAAAAAAAAAAAAAAAAAAAAAAAGTAAAAAGACCTCCATATATATATGGCATTGATGCAGACAGGCAGGCTTTACTTGGTTGTTTCCTTGTGTCTATTGATTGAATCAGTTCGTCAGCTTTTATACGAGCTATCAAACGTGACTCTATCTTCAGTAGTTTTCGAACAAAAAATCTCCAAAGAAAATCCCTGAAAATCGTCAAATGTTTTCATGTCGACATTTTGCTTTAACGGTCAACTTTTACATGAATACATTCTGAAGTGGAATTGTTAAACCACCAATGGTGAATCGATTGCAATAAACAGAATTCGAATCAAAGTTTTCCGTAGCGAGTTATGTCCCTTTGAATGCGAGCCCTAAAAAGTTGATTTTCAAAAAGTTCAATTTTGACAACTGCTGCTACCTGAAAACGGTATAACATAGAGCTGAGGTTGATAGATTCATATAAACAGCAGTGTTTCAGCTTCCAATTGAGCTACACTATGTGTCTGTATGTGTTGCCGTTATTTAGAAGAAGATTTTTGAAGACGCGTACCCTCAAAACCGCCAAAGTTCACAAAATGCAAGATGGCGGCGAAACCACGTGACATACAGATTCGTCACGGTTGTCTTTTTTGCTCGCATGGTTATTGCGCATCTTTTTGAAAAAGTTGCAAGTCTCTAGCTGCATTTTTCCTTTTTTTCCCATGTTAAAAATTGACTTTTAGATTCGAACTTGACCCTACATGGCTGCAGCAATTGGGCCCAAAAGCTTCGCTGCATAACTACATAGTAAGGGCTATCAGCCTGTGAAGTTTGGTTGTAATAGCTGCAATCCTTCTTGTAGAAGTCGCCAGCACAAAAATCTTGAAATAATAATAAAAATAATAATAATAATAATAAACACGCCAATAACAATAAGGATTTAGCCCCAAAGGGCTGAATCCTTAATTAGGTCTCGAAATATTGTGTTTTTGGGGTTGGATTCGTCAAAACTAAGTGAATTAAGACTTAAGAAAGAGATTTAGACTACTTTGGAGCCTTTATGGCCTTTTTTTCAACAAGTATGTGCATTCCAATAGGTTTTAAACGGAAGGTTTGTAATATAGTCGCAAGCGACGATAAAACGATTCAGCCGGCCATTGCTTGTCTGTGGTCATTGGCAGCAATATCCTTAACAGTGTGAAATGAAAAGGAACCTTTGAGCATGGAACCTTTGTAAACAACGTTTTTGGACTTTGTACTTGTCAATAGTAACTACGGGAAGGGATTTGAAGCAATTTGTAAAAGCAGTAAAAAAAAAAAAAAAAATTGGGCTCAAAATTGGTTTGGCCATCAAAGCATGATTTTTCGGTGTTGCCTGCTGGCAGAAAGATGGCAAGACAGGAAAAGACACTTTGGAGTTTGTACCTCTCAATAAGAACTAAGTAGAACTGATTTGAATTTTTTTTTAACACCAGGAAGAAAAAAACGCGTTTTGCTCCGATTGGACGTCAAACCTTGATTTTTCTGATGCTGGCGGGATTAGAAAGTTGAGAAATCCAGGTTGCGCTCTGGACTCTAAAAAAAAAAAAAAAAAAAAAAAAAAAAAGTAAAAAGACCACCATATATATATGGCATTGATGCAGACAGGCAGGCTTTACCTTGGTTGTTTCCTTGTGTCTATTGATTGAATCAGTTCGTCAGCTTTTATACGAGCTATCAAACGTGACTCTATCTTCAGTAGTTTTCGAACAAAAAATCTCCAAAGAAAATCCCCTGAAAATCGTCAAATGTTTTCATGTCGACATTTTGCTTTAACGGTCAACTTTTACATGAATACATTCTGAAGTGGAATTGTTAAACCACCAATGGTGAATCGATTGCAATAAACAGAATTCGAATCAAAGTTTTCCGTAGCGAGTTATGTCCCTTTGAATGCGAGCCCCTAGAAAAGTTGATTTTCAAAAAGTTCAATTTTGACAATGCTGCTACCTGAAAACGGTATAACATAGAGCTGAGGTTGATAGATTCATATAAACAGCAGTGTTTCAGCTTCCAATTGAGCTACACTATGTGTCTGTATGTGTTGCCGTTATTTAGAAGAAGATTTTTGAAGACGCGTACCCTCAAAACCGCCAAAGTTCACAAAATGCAAGATGGCGGCGAAACCACGTGACATACAGATTCGTCACGGTTGTCTTTTTTGCTCGCATGGTTATTGCGCATCTTTTTGAAAAAGTTGCAAGTCTCTAGCTGCATTTTTCCTTTTTTTCCCATGTTAAAAATTGACTTTTAGATTCGAACTTGACCCTACATGGCTGCAGCAATTGGGCCCAAAAGCTTCGCTGCATAACTACATAGTAAGGGCTATCAGCCTGTGAAGTTTGGTTGTAATAGCTGCAATCCTTCTTGTAGAAGTCGCCAGCACAAAAATCTTGAAATAATAATAAAAATAATAATAATAATAATAAACACGCCAATGAACAATAAGGATTTAGCCCCAAAGTGGCTGAATCCTTAATTAGGTCTCGAAATATTGTGTTTTTGGGGTTGGATTCGTCAAAACTAAGTGAATTAAGACTTAAGAAAGAGATTTAGACTACTTTGGAGCCTTTATGGCCTTTTTTTTCAACAAGTATGTGCATTCCAATAGGTTTTAACGGAAGGTTTGTAATATAGTCGCAAGCGACGATAAAACGATTCAGCCGGCCATTGCTTGTCTGTGGTCATTGGCAGCAATATCCTTAACAGTGTGAAATGAAAAGGAACCTTTGAGCATGGAACCTTTGTAAACAACGTTTTTGGACTTTGTACTTGTCAATAGTAACTACGGGAAGGGATTTGAAGCAATTTGTAAAAGCAGTAAAAAAAAAAAAAAAAAATTGGGGCTCAAAATTGGTTTGGCCTCAAAGCATGATTTTTCGGTGTTGCCTGCTGGCAGAAAGATGGCAAGACAGGAAAAGACACTTTTGGAGTTTGTACCTCTCAATAAGAACTAAGGAGACTGATTTGAATTTTTTTTTAACACCAGGAAGAAAAAAACGCGTTTTGCTCCGATTGGAGTCAAACCTTGATTTTTCTGATGCTGGCGGGATTAGAAAGTTGAGAAATCCAGGTTGCGCCCTGGACTCTAAAAAAAAAAAAAAAAAAAAAAAAAAAGTAAAAAGACCTCCATATATATATGGCATTGATGCAGACAGGCAGGCTTTACTTGGTTGTTTCCTTGTGTCTATTGATTGAATCAGTTCGTCAGCTTTTATACGAGCTATCAAACGTGACTCTATCTTCAGTAGTTTTCGAACAAAAAATCTCCAAAGAAAATCCCCTGAAAATCGTCAAATGTTTTCATGTCGACATTTTGCTTTAACGGTCAACTTTTACATGAATACATTCTGAAGTGGAATTGTTAAACCACCAATGGTGAATCGATTGCAATAAACAGAATTCGAATCAAAGTTTTCCGTAGCGAGTTATGTCCCTTTGAATGCGAGCCCTAAAAAGTTGATTTTCAAAAAGTTCAATTTTGACAATGCTGCTGACCTGAAAACGGTATAACATAGAGCTGAGGTTGATAGATTCATATAAACAGCAGTGTTTCAGCTTCCAATTGAGCTACACTATGTGTCTGTATGTGTTGCCGTTATTTAGAAGAAGATTTTTGAAGACGCGTACCCTCAAAACCGCCAAAGTTCACAAAATGCAAGATGGCGGCGAACCACGTGACATACAGATTCGTCACGGTTGTCTTTTTTGCTCGCATGGTTATTGCGCATCTTTTTGAAAAAGTTGCAAGTCTCTAGCTGCATTTTTCCTTTTTTTCCCATGTTAAAAATTGACTTTTAGATTCGAACTTGACCCTACATGGCTGCAGCAATTGGGCCCAAAAGCTTCGCTGCATAACTACATAGTAAGGGCTATCAGCCTGTGAAGTTTGGTTGTAATAGCTGCAATCCTTCTTGTAGAAGTCGCCAGCACAAAAATCTTGAAATAATAATAAAAATAATAATAATAATAATAAACACGCCAATAACAATAAGGATTTAGCCCCAAAGGGCTGAATCCTTAATAATAATAATAATAATAATAATAAACACGCCAATAACAATAAGGATTTAGCCCCAAAGGGCTGAATCCTTAATTAGGTCGCGAAATATTGTGTGTTTTGGGTTGGATTCGTCAAAACTAAGTGAATCAACACTTAAGAAAGAGATTTAAACTACTTTGGAGCCTTAAGGCCTTTTTCAACAAGTATGGCTGAATCCTTAATTAGGTCGCGAAATATTGTGTTTTTTGGGTTGGATTCGTCGAAACTAAGTGAATTAACACTAAAGAAAGAGATTAAGACTACTTTGGAGCCTTAAGGCCTTTTTTCAACAAGTATGTGCATTCCAATAGGTTTTAACGGAAGGTTTGTAATATAGTCGCAAGCGACGATAAAACGATTCAGCCGGCCATTGCTTGTCTGTGGTCATTGGCAGCAATATCCTTAACAGTGTGAAATGAAAAGGAACCTTTGAGCATGGAACCTTTGTAAACAACGTTTTTTGGACTTTGTACTTGTCAATAGTAACTACGGGAAGGGATTTGAAGCAATTTGTAAAAGCAGTAAAAAAAAAAAAAAAAATTGGGCTCAAAATTGGTTTGGCCTCAAAGCATGATTTTTCGGTGTTGCCTGCTGGCAGAAAGATGGCAAGACAGGAAAAGACACTTTTGGAGTTTGTACCTCTCAATAAGAACTAAGGAGACTGATTTGAATTTTTTTTTAACACCAGGAAGAAAAAAACGCGTTTTGCTCCGATTGGAGTCAAACCTTGATTTTTCTGATGCTGGCGGGATTAGAAAGTTGAGAAATCCAGGTTGCGCTCTGGACTCTAAAAAAAAAAAAAAAAAAAAAAAAAAAAGTAAAAAGACCTCCATATATATATGGCATTGATGCAGACAGGCAGGCTTTACTTGGTTGTTTCCTTGTGTCTATTGATTGAATCAGTTCGGTCAGCTTTTATACGAGCTATCAAACGTGACTCTATCTTCAGTAGTTTTCGAACAAAAAATCTCCAAAGAAAATCCCCTGAAAATCGTCAAATGTTTTCATGTCGACATTTTGCTTTAACGGTCAACTTTTACATGAATACATTCTGAAGTGGAATTGTTAAACCACCAATGGTGAATCGATTGCAATAAACAGAATTCGAATCAAAGTTTTCCGTAGCGAGTTATGTCCCTTTGAATGCGAGCCCTAAAAAGTTGATTTTCAAAAAGTTCAATTTTGACAATGCTGCTACCTGAAAACGGTATAACATAGAGCTGAGGTTGATAGATTCATATAAACAGCAGTGTTTCAGCTTCCAATTGAGCTACACTATGTGTCTGTATGTGTTGCCGTTATTTAGAAGAAGATTTTTGAAGACGCGTACCCTCAAAACCGCCAAAGTTCACAAAATGCAAGATGGCGGCGAAACCACGTGACATACAGATTCGTCACGGTTGTCTTTTTTGCTCGCATGGTTATTGCGCATCTTTTTGAAAAAGTTGCAAGTCTCTAGCTGCATTTTTCCTTTTTTTCCCATGTTAAAAATTGACTTTTAGATTCGAACTTGACCCTACATGGCTGCAGCAATTGGGCCCAAAAGCTTCGGCTGCATAACTACATAGTAAGGGCTATCAGCCTGTGAAGTTTGGTTGTAATAGCTGCAATCCTTCTTGTAGAAGTCGCCAGCACAAAAATCTTGAAATAATAATAAAAATAATAATAATAATAATGAAACACGCCAATAACAATAAGGATTTAGCCCCAAAGGGCTGAATCCTTAATTAGGTCTCGAAATATTGTGTTTTTGGGGTTGGATTCGTCAAAACTAAGTGAATTAAGACTTAAGAAAGAGATTTAGACTACTTTGGAGCCTTTATGGCCTTTTTTTCAACAAGTATGTGCATTCCAATA